>PVJC01026086.1:0-24281 GCA_004026665.1 Murina feae
CAGAGCGGCTGCAGGGCGGGACAGCGCAGGACCCAGGAGCCGTGATGGGAAACAGGCGGCAGGGTTGGAGGGCACCAGGAAGCGGGTAAGAGGCGGCAAGGGGCCGGTGGCCTGCTTGGTGGCTGCCCAGGCCCTTTGCGGGGCATCGTGGAGCGGGAAAGCAAGGCTGCAGGGGCCGGGGTCCTGCTTGGCAGCTCCCAGACCCCTTGGCGGCACCGGGAAGGGGGAAAGGAAGGCAGCAGGGGACGGGTGAGTGGGAAAGAGTCGGCGGCCTGCTTGGCGGCTTCCCAGGTCCCTTCCGGGGATCAGGGAGCAGGAAAAGGCTGGCCTGACCACGAGGCAGGGTTTTCCCTGCTTTCTGGTGGCTAGAGGAAGATGGGCAGTAGGCAAGCTTGGGAGGCAGGCCGCCCGCAGCCCTGGTCACAGCTCAAAAAAGAGAACAACATGCTGGGAAGGGCAAGAGTCTGAGAGATCAACATAGAGGGGGTGCCTGCTCCAAGCCTCCACGGTGTGCCTGGGGGCAAGTCCCCGGTAGGTAGACACACACAGGAGGACTGCTCCGAGCCTCAGATGCGGCTGGGGGCAGGTCCCCAGTGGTGACACACACACACACACACACACACACACACACAGAAGGCACCTGGCAGACTGGGGCCATCATAGGACATCCACTGAGGGGTCCCAGACTGTGAGAGGGCACAAGCCGGGCTGAGGGACTCCCTCCACCCCGAGTGCACAAATTTTTGTGCACCGGGCCCCTAGTAGTATTATAAAGTAGAAGAATAAAACAATAATTTGGAAGTCCTATAATAGTGTCTTATGTCCTGTCTCCCAATCAACTAAAGGCTTTGAATGTCCCTCAAAATATGTATGATTTTAGTACCACAGCAAAAATCTGCTCTGTGCAACCATTTTATAATCAATGCTAATCATTAAATTTTAAGTTCAGGAATACTCATTGGTCATGAAGATGGTACAAGAGTGACTGGGCCACTGTCTACAATTAACATACCCAGAAAAAAACACCAACACCACCTGGGACGATTAGAATAAAACACTCTTTTTCCCACTTTTCAGGAGATATTTAAGTATCTTTGTAAGGATAGAATTTATATTAGTGCCACCTACAGTTATACACTTTCACAGAGACAATGCTATGTGTTCATAAAACCCCTTTTCTTTTTTTCTTCTAGGCCTAAAACTAGACTGCATTTTACAGCTCTCACTGAAACGAGTAGAAGCCACATAACTAAGTTTTGGCCAATGGAATGCGTGTGGGCAGAAGTGATATGCTAGCCTTAGCCCCTAAGCCTTCTGTATCCACCACCCCTTCTCCTCCTTATCCTCACTGGACAGTGATGTGAACAAGAAATGAACTCTCCTTGTCTCAAACATCCCCCAAAATATTACTCCAATGGCATATTACAGCAGTTATCCTGATTAATAAATGTACTCCCCTTGCATTCAAAAAGGTTCACTGAGTACCAACGAGATAATTGGCATGGCCAGTACCAGAACACACAAAAAATTAATTACATGGGGTTTAGCTTCAAGGTGGATGCTAATTACACCCTCATTTTCAAGCAGGAAATTTTTGGCACATTGTTGTTACAAAATATCCATTTTTCTTACCATCTTCCTGTTTTGCTTCCTGAATCCCGCCAACATCCTTTGCGGGGCTGTGCTCTTTCTGCCCACCTTTGTGGCCTGATGGGACCCAATTGCTCTGTGCAAGAAACTCTACAACCACTCGTTGCTTTTCATTGGAATGAGTCGAAACAAAAGGAATGTGGTAAGGCAGGCAGTAATCTCAGCCCCGTGGGTTCCTTGGCCTTTTACACAGGACACATGTCCTTAGCCAAAGCACTTAGGATTCAGACCCTTGTATGAGTCTACAGCGTATGGGAGGGAGGGGATGACTTAAAACAGATGAGGGTTTTAAGTTCAGCTTGTGCTCAACAGTTAAATTCAATTTAGAGACTTCCCAAAACCTTTCTGAAGTTACTAAAGGGCCATAAGAAACCAGCTTCTTTCTTTTGTGGTTGCAGATTTAATTCTGCAGTTCATGAAGCTGCGTCAAAGTGCTTGCGTAAGTAACACTGCAAGCTGGTGCGGATGGAAATGAGGATGGTTTCTTCTTTGTTGTTAAATACTTACAGCGATTCCACAAACATTCAGCCCCCACTACGTGTTAGATGTATGAGCTGTGATTCCTGCCCCCAGAGAATTCAAAGTTGTGTGGTAAAACATCCACTGAAAATGCCTTGGAAAGGAAAATACTAATGGTGGATCCAGTGCTGCAGAGGCTAAGCTTGAAAAGCCCATCCCTGGAAGGAAAGACTTGAAAGTCTCAGGGAAATGTGGATAGAGTTACAGGAGTGAGAAGTGTGCTAGAGACTGGAGACACTTCCTGTTGAGATCACATTCCCTGCCTCTGTGTGGTCAGCACAGGCCTTTTTTCAGCACCACAGAAAATCTGCCTGCTCCCAAATTGCTCCTCACAACACAGACATAGGTTTAGGGTTACATCCTGGGAGACCGAAAGCTCTAACACCCTGAACCCCTTTATACCTACTTGGTGTGTTGTACTAATATTTTTCTTTAATACCAAAACTTGAAAGCTGGAAATATGGTTCCCATTCCATAAATAATTGGTGAGTAACATGACCTGGAACCAGTCCCTTCTTCTCATTTGCACCTGTGAATTGGAGAGTCGCTTTATGAAGGCACACAATAAACATGTGCTGATCTGAAATCCCCTAACTACTTCATCATTTGTAAGAATATTAAAAATGAAAGAAAAATCTATAGAATAGTGCTCCCTAACCTAGGAGTAAATCAAAATCACCAGGGAAGATTGCCTTTCTTTGTTAAGATAAAACAACATAGTTATTTGTCTTTACTGATCCTTTCTTTAAGATATAACTTACATGTAGTAAAATACACAGGTCTGAAGTGTACTATACAGTCAATGTATTTTAACAAATACAACCCCATGTAAGACATAGCATTGCCATCACCCCAATAAGACAGCATTGCCATCATCCCAAAAGTTTCCCTGTGTCCCTTCCCCAATTAACTGTCCCCTCAGTCAATCATTCTTTGATTCCTGTAATTATCTAAATGGAATCAAAAGTATTTACTCCTTTATTTTCCAGCTTTTTTCACTCATAACGTCTATGAAAGTCAGTAATTCTTTCATTTTTATTGTTAGTGTTCCATGGATAAATATACCTGCTATGGACTAAATTGTGTCCCCTCAAATTCATATGTTGTATCCCTAACACCCAAATATGATAATATTTAGAGATACTAATAGAGCTTTTAGGAGGTAATTAAGGTTAAACAAGATCATATGGTTAAACAAGGTTAAACATGGCCTTATGAGAAGCGGAAGAAAGAGCTCTTTCTGTGAGTGCACTAACTAAGAAAATGCCATGTGAGGACAAAATGAGAAGGCAGCTGTCTGCAAGCCAGAAAGAGAGCCCTAGCCAGAAACTGAATTGGTTGGCACCCTGAACTTGGGCTTCCCAGCCTCCAGAACAGTAAGAAATAAATGTCTGTTGTTTAAGCCATGGGGTTATGATTTTTCTTATTTGAAATTTTTTCATTGTGTGTTTATTTAAATATATATATATATGTCCCATTCTTTCCTCACCTTTCAGAACTCTAATTGTATATATGTTAGACCTCTTGATATTTTCTCACAAGTCACTAATATTATTAAATCTTATTATTATCTCAGTTTCAGTTTGCATAATTCCTTTTGACCTATCTTAAAGTTTACTAATTTTTTCTTATGTAGTGTCCAAACTGATATTAACATACTCAATAAATTTATATACACACACACAAACACACACACACACACACACACATACTAGGGGCCCGGTGCACAAAAATCTGTGCACTCAGGGGGTCCCTCAGCCCAGCCTGTGCCCTCTCGCAGTCTGGGACCCCTCAGGGGATGTCCACTTGCTGGCGTGCCTGGCCAGCCTGGGTGAGGGACTGAGGGCTATTTTCAGGCTGCCCACATCCCCCTCAGGGTTAGGGACCCTACTGGGGTGCCTGGGCAGCCTGGGTGAGGGGCTGAGGGCTGTTTTCAGTCTGCCCACAGCTCCCATTGACCCAAGGTCCCAGCAAGGCTGGCTGGAATCAGGTTTCTGGGGTTTATTTATCTTCTATAATTGAAACTTTGTTGCCTTGAGTGGAGGCCGACAGGCAACGAAGCCTCCTGTTTGCTTCAGCTCCCTGGCTTCTATAATTGAAACTTTGTTGCCTTGAGCAGAGGCCCAGCTGGCCAAGGCAGGCAGTTTCTTCCAAACAGAATATATATCTAAAACATCTGTGTGTTTCCTTCAATTTGCTATGTTTTCTCTTGATTATAGGTCATACTTTACTCCTTTATCATATATATAAGTTATTATTACATTCTGAACATTAGGTCAAAAAGATTTGGAGAACAAATAAAACATTAGTTTATTTTACTTATTTTTATTTTCTCTATATAGTAGTGTATTGGTAGTTACAGCAAAATAAAGTATTAATAGTATAGATTTCTCCTAGAGTCAAATTTTGGAGAGGCCAGGTCGTAGCTTTGATCATGTTGATGTCATCTGTATTAACATAACTCCCCAGAATTAATTTAAGTTTATAATTTCTATATAGCTGTTTCTGTATTCAAATTTGATTGAAGACATATAATAGCCATATTTATATACTTGAAAAGCAAATAGTTCCAAAAGTTCTTCTGTCTCAGCTTTTAGTCAGAACAGGAATATCAATCACAATGTAAACATATTGAATATCCACTGTGTTATGAGCACTGAACTATGTTCTGAGGATACAAAAAGCTACATGGACATTTCTTGGCTTCAAGGACATTAAAATCTTGTTGGAGAAAAAGAACAGATAACTAAAAACGCAAATAATATGGTAAAATAGATTTTTTTAATATGCCAAATTAGTGAGACCAGAAATAAATACAGTTCTGTGAAACAAGCATTCACCAACAGCTCATTATTGAAAAGATTTCATGTAGAAGACATTATTTTAAATGAATCTAAAAGAAAATGTAAGATAAATGTGGCAGGGTCAGGAAGGCCTTTTTGAGAGAGAAGATGCCATGGACAAAACACGGTACTTATTTAAGAAGATGAGAAAAATTACCTCATTTGGAAAACATCATATTTTGGAGGGTCTAGGAATTTGGTTTTACAAAACATTAACTCAAAGTCCAAGACCAATTGTTAATGTGGTAACCATGTAATCACAGAGCCAGCTTTGAAATAGCCAATCTTACATCAAATCTGAGGTTGGGTCCAGGCACGACTATTTTAAAATGACTTCCTGAATGGTGCCCATTAGCTCCATATTGATCTCTCATCCCCCCATAACAGTTGAGAACGTTTGACCAGGAGAGAGCCACTAGCGAGAAGAGCAAGCTCACTAGGAGAAAGGCCCAGAAGAACTGGAGGTAGAAGTGTGGTATGTCATAGAGGAAAAAGCAAAACTACATACTATCAAATACTGCAAAATAATACACGCTGTAATTTATGTCTAGAAATTAACGTTTAATAGATCTTATCAAAATGTTTTGTGTGTCTAACATATTAGCTCTAAAAATGTAAAGCTCTAAAATATATTAATGTAGAAGAGAACTACATTAATAATAGTTTTAAAGACAAAGGGGAAAATAGTTCTAAAGACAAAGATTTGTCACTCTGAATGCTATCGAAAATACCCAATAAAAGAGAGGGACTCCATTTGAAGTGATGTGTTTTTCTAAACCACAAGAACTAGGAGGAAGATCCAATAAACAGTGCTTTAAATGCTAAATTAGAATGAGTGAGTAAATGACCTTCCCAAGGGGAAACTGACTCCTTTGAAATTTTAGCAAATAGAGTTACAAGTGCCAGATTTCCTTATTTATGGAAAACTAAGCTTCATTAATATTGAACTTGCCAGTTATCTACTTGAGTAACAGAGATCTTCATGGAAAGGCAGATTCAATAATAAGCATGTAGTTCTTCATTAAAACAGATGAATAGCAAGGAAAAACAACAACTTACTGGTAGTTCTGAAGTCCACGAACATAAAAATTATCTTTTATTATCAGAACACCATTTATGGGAAGTTGAATAAACATTTTATGAACAGCATATAACAATGTTTAATTGATGTGAAAAGTTTTATTATATGTAATAAGACACCCTAGACCCCATTCACAGGCCTAACTTAAAAAAATACTGGAAATCGCTAAACCAAACAAAGAAGCAATCTAATGAGTAGGTGTCCTCCATAGGGACTGACTTCGGGTTGAGCAAACTGCTAAGAAATCCACACTACAGCTCTCATGGTCTGGCCTCCCACCCACAAGATCATCGTGAGGAACAGCTCCTCTTCCAATTAAACATGCATCGAGGTTCTGGCCCTCTGTGCTGCACACAGCAGAAGCCCTACACACATGCAGTGCCATGCGGGTGATGAGGATGCTCCCATTGTGAAGGCTAGAAATTGGGCCACAGAGGGTAACAGTGGTGGGAGAGACAGATTGGGCTGCCATAGGCCTTGCCTCTGTAGTGCCTGGGATAGGTGAGAATGAAGAAAACAGGGAAGATTTAGGTTAATCCAAGGCAGTGGCTCCCAAACTTCTTCAGGTGCCAAAACCCCTACTGGTCTATTTCATCTATCCTAACTAATAAAAGCGAAATATTAAAATTAACTGTTTCTTCAGGATGCTTAGGCCACGCCCACCAGCCAATCAGAGTGAATGTATGCAAATTAGCCTAGCCAAGATGGCGGAGGCCGCAGCCCTAATGTGCGGCTTCTCCGGGGCTGCAGCCTCCGCCATCTTGGAAGCCTCCGTCCGGGAAGGCATCCAGCGCCCTGAGCCGGCAGATGCCTTCCCAGGTGGGACCTCCAGGGGCAGGACCAGCTGGCTGGCCCCAAGGCCCCCTCCTGGGAGGCCATGGGATGTGGGGTGGCCAGCGCCACCCCATCGGCTTCCCAGGCAGATGGCCCGGAGGGTCAGTGGGAGTTGTGGCCAGACCGAAAACTGCCCTCAGATCCTCACCTAAGCTTGCCACACTCCCTGGGGTGAGGGTCTCCACTGGGGAGCTTGGTCATCCTGCAAACAGACATTGGCCCCTCACCCAGGCTGGCCAGGCACACCAGCAGGTGGACATCCCCAGAGGGGTCCCAAGCTGTGAGAGGGCACAGACCGGGCTGAGGGACACCCCCCCCCCCCCAGTGCACAAATTTTTGTGCACCAGGCCCCTAGTCTAATAAATAAAAGAGTGATATGCAAATTAGGCATCACTCTGTCACAAAGATGGCCGCCCCCATATCCACAAGATGGCCGCCTCCATGGCCACAAGATGGTGGTGCCCATAGCCACAAGATGGCCTCCCCCATAGACACAAGATAGCTGTCTCCATGGACAAAAGATGGCCACCCCCATGGACACAAGATGGAGGTGCCCATAACACATTCTATCTAATAAAAGAGTAATATGCAAATTAGGCATCACTCTGTCACAAATATGGCCACCCCATAGCCACAAGATGGTGGCACCCAGTCCAGCTCAGCCTCACCACTGAAGTGGTCAGGCCTGTTATCCAGGTAGGTGGCTGGGGAGTTGGGGGACCCAAGGAACGGAACAGGCAAACAGGCGATTAGAGGGGGCTGGGGGTCCCCTGACCAGGTCAAAGGCATCAGGCATGGGCAAGGGTGGAGCCGGTGATCAGAGGGGTATGAGGGTGCCCTAGTCAGGCATAGGCAAGGCCAGAGATTGCAGGGTCCTGGGCTCCACAGAACCAGCAATCAGAGGGACAGGGGTGAAACCTGTGATCACAGGAGTCTGAGCACCAATGGAGCCGGCAAAGCAGGGGTTTGGGGGTCCCCTGCACAGGCCTGTATCCTTGGCTAGAGGCTTCCAGTGGGGCAAGGGCAGAGCTGGCGATGGCATGGGGCAGGTTCAGAGCTGGTGATTGCAGAGGCCTGGGCTCTGTGAAGCCGGCGATTGGAGGGGTTTGGGGGTCTTCTGCCCAGGCCTGCAGCCTCAGGCAGAGGTTACAGGCCTGGAAAGGGGTGGAGCCAGTGATCAGAGTGAACTACAGAGGAAACACCTTTTCTTACCGCTCATTGGCTAAACTCCCTGTATGCCACTGGTAATATTCTTAGTAACTTGGGTAATAAGAATCTCTAAAGGTGATCTAGGGTTTTCCCACCACACTCCTGGAGAAAAAATATGAAGGTGCACTGCTGGAGGCTAAGAAATGTCATATTCTGCCCTAGCCGGTTTGACTTACTGCATAAAGCCTCAGCCTGCCGACTGTAGTGTCTGAGTTCAATTATGACCAAGGGTATGTACCTAGGTTGCAGGATCCTCCCTGGCCAGGGCCCAGGTCAGGGCTCATGCAGGAGGCAACCAATTAAAATGTTCCTCTCACTTTGATGTTTCTCTCTGTTTTTCCCTTGTCTTCCACATTCTCTGAAAATCAATAGAAACATCCTCAGGTGAGGATAAAGAAAAAAAAGAATGAAAGAATGTCATATCCTATGAAAGACACATCTTGAAAATGCCTAAAGAAAGTTGTCCTTTCTTCATGGTGAAGGGACTGGAGTCTATGTTGATGAAAACACCTTGCTGGCTTCAGTGACTGGCAGTGGCTGCAGCAGCGAGGTGATGGGGCTGGTGGCTTCCTCTGATTAGCCTGGTTGCCTCCCACAAAGGGAGGCCAGACTGTGGCTTAGGCCTGTTCCCCAAAGGGATCAGTAAGCAGGACTAAGCCATCAGTAGGACACCCCCTGAGGGTTCCCAATATGTGAGAGGCGGCAGGCTGGGCGGAGGAACCCCCTCCACCAGTGTACAAATTTCGTGCACCAGGCCCCTAGTTCTAACATATAAACAAGGATCTGTTTTACCAGTGGAAAAGATGACAATATTACAGATATACATTTTATAAATGCATATACTATATGTAATACAATCTGTCTAAAAAACAAGCTGTGCACTAGCCCTGGCTGGATGGCTCATTGGTTGGAGCATCATCCTATAAACCAAAAGTTACAGGTTTGATTCCCAATCAGGACACATACCTACATAAGTCATGCGTTTGATGACTAATCGGAGCACATACAAGAGACAACTATCTCTCTCTCTCTCTCTTCCTTCTTCTCTTAAAAAAAATAGTAAAAACATATCCTCTAATGAGGATTAAAAAAAAAAAAGCTGTGCACTAAAGGCAAGGCTACTTTTTTCTCCATTTTCCTATTAACATTTCTCAGCTTGTTCATTTTTGTCAGTGGCTGTTGTTCATGACAAGGCAAGATATCACAAATGCCAGAGATTTGGGAAATAATTTATAAGAGAAAAACATAAAGTCAAGGAGATAATTCACTAACATACATTTTCTAAGAATTAGAAGAAGACTGCTATAATTGTATTTTAGTGAAAATTAGCTTGGTCCATCATAAGAAACGCCCATAATTTGTTGAGACCTTGGACAGAAAACAACTGAAACCTACCTGAAGTAGCCTGAACAAAAATAGGAGAAATTATTGCAAGGATATAAGAGTATATTTTAGAATACAAGGGCAGGGATAAAAAAAAATGCACAAATTATTGGAACCAAAAACTGCAAAGCCAGAAGGAATATTTCTCTATCTGTTAGTTTTGTGTTCCTGTTTGTCTGATTCTCCCCCACCCCCCACATTCTCCTCTCTCTCTCTCTCTCTCTCTCTCTCTCTCTCTCTCTCTCTCTCTCTCACACATACACACACACACAATCTATACCCCACCCAATAGTTCTCTCTGCCTCTTCATCCCTCCATCCTCTCTGTCCATAAAGCAATAGTATATGGTGAATTCCACAACTCCCAAGGTTATCAGAGATAGAATCTGTTGTTTGCTACAAGAGGAAATGGATCTGCCTGGCTCACTACACAACAAATCTTTTTATTTTTTAAATATATTTTATTGATTTTTACAGAGAAGAAGGGAAAGAAGAGGGATAGAGAATTAGAAACATCGATGAGAGAGAAACATCGATCAGCTGCCTCCTGCACACCTCCCACTGGGGATGCACCCACAACCAAGGTACATGCCCTTGACCAGAATCGAACCTGCGAGCCTTGAGTCCACAAGCTGACGCTCTATCCACTGAGCCAAACCGGTCAGGGCTACACAACAAATCTTTAGTCATTTACTGAACTCTACTTTGGGACTGCCTTCCATTGGGCCTCTGAGAAACAGGAAAGAGTGGGTACCATCTTCTTTGTGATTATCAAATCCTTAATCCTTCATGCAAAAGCCTTTGTTTACAAATGCTTAAGCAATGCATGCTTTAGGTTATGAAAGTGGCAGCAGGAATAGACTAAGGTCCTGTTCTTAGGCATTTGCTGAGAAGTTACTGATCAGATACAGAGCTCAGATCTGTAGGCAACTCGATTGCAGGCTGCCTTACAGGGTACCTGAAAGAAGCCACTGCTCTCCCCACCGTGATGGTAAATACATAGCCCCCAGCATCTCCTAATGCAGGCTCCCACACTTGGACTGTCCTGGCAACAAGCAAAAATCTTTATGTCCTTAGGACAGGACTAAGAAGCCATGTGAATGATGCCTAGTGCCTGGAGGAGGGAGCTAGGCAGCTGCAGAGCTCGCTCAGCCTGAAGAGCTCGGGGCAGAGGATTACACTGCTTCTGTGGCTCCAGATTTGTCCATATTCACAAAGAATTTCAAGTGAAAGAGTGACCTGATGCTGAACACTATAATCCATCCAGCTGGCACTGTCATATCTAACTTACCTGGGAGCACTGAGCTGCCTAAGCAGATTAGGCAGCCATCATGCACTGTGGCCGAGGGAAACGCTAGTCATCTGTGAGACCCATGACTTTTCCCGACTTCCAAAGGGAGTTGGCTTGCTTTGCTGGGGTTTAAGTTTGGCTGGGAGAGAAGGTAGTAAAAAGATGATTGAAGTGCAAAAACTAACAAATCGCTGCTTGGTGCAGAAGGGAAATAACTTGGGTTACACTTCAGGCATGTGTCAGCCAACTCTTGACTACATTATGTAGTTGGTCAACGTAGCAGATGGTTTTGGGTAGAACTGAAATATTCTAGAATGCTCTTACTTATGTCACTACATGCCCCGTGATGCAGATTGGTTAAGCACGGCTGCTTGACTGATGTCACAGAGTGCCATGTCTTTTGTCACATATCCTGAATGTCCTGGGTTACAGGTATTCTTAGGGGGTTTCCCTCTGGGATCCCGGTGGGTTAGAATCCTCACTCTATTTCTAATGGCAGAGCCTCTGCAGGCCAGCTTTATGCCCAGCCACATGCCTAAAAACGGTTCCCTATCATCCCGCCACATGCCTGATGTTCCTGCTTACCTTTCTTCCTTTGTGGTAATGCTTCTTAAACCTGCCCTGTCCTTTCCATCCCCTCTGTCGTCATCCCCACTACCACTTGCATGTGATAGTAGGATTGCTTCTCAACTAAGTCTCTGCTTTCAGTCTTTCCCAAAACCAATCTATCCCATCAATGCTGTTAGAGACACCACTTCAAATGCCCTTGCTTTAGAACCATCATCTATCTCCCTGTGGCCAGCTTAATGCTAATTTGTGCACAAAATCCTCGGACTGGTATTCAAGGCCCTTGTTAATGTGACAATAACCTAATTTGACAGTATTTTCTCTCATTGCTCCCCTTCACTCATATGTACAATCCAAATAAACATTATTTTGTTCCTGGGGTACATTCTACACCTCACTTTAATTTGATTACCTCTCAAAAGACCCTATCTCCAAATAAGTTCATTCTAAGGTATTGGGGGTTAAGATTGCAGCATATCTTTTTTAAAAAAATATATTTCTTATTGATTTTTAGAGACAGAAAAGGGGAGAGAGAAAGGAGAGGTGGGAGGGGGAGAGAAAAACATCAATGTGAGAGCAGAATATCTATTGGCTGCCTCCAGCATGCCCCCTACTGGGGATTGAGCCCAGAACCCAGGCATGTTCCTCTTACCAGGAATGGAACCAGTGACCTTTAGGTATATGGAACAATGCTCAACCAACTGAGTACACCAGTCAAGATTAATGTATCTTTTTACAAGACGTAATTAAACCCATAATAAAAGCTGATGAATAATGAAAATTTAGTCATTATTTTGGCCAAAGGAAAAGCCCTTTTACCGCCAAAACCAGTCATAAAATGTGGGCAGAAGGCTCTTTTGACCTAACAGTCAACAACTCTAGGGAGTTTCTGCTTCACAGCACTGCAGATCAGTCTATATGCTCACCACAGCTCCAGATGCAGAGGATTATCCTTCTACATATTCAAGAAGACAAAGTCCTCTGCTAAATACAGTAGCACTGTAAGAAAAGCTATCAAAAAGAAGACCAAGACATTCCATAGCATCAGCTGGCTTCACACTTTGATTACAGTCAGTGGCACTCACAAAACAATATCACATTCAGGTGGCTTAAGACTATGGGTCTCAATCTGGCTGCACATCAGAATCAAATACTGATGTCTTGTCCCTCCACCTGCCCCAGGCATTGATTTAAGCCAGGGATGAGACACACTGACATAAGACATAGATGCTAGGACAGGGTAGTCTGAATATTTCAGTATTTTCAACATAGCGCATCGATGGCTATGAGTGAAAAATGGAACTTGTACCCCCTTGTAGCATGTGGACAATTCAGTCAAGAGGGAACATCTATAGTAATTTTTCTCAGAGCAACATTGTCCAAGTTGTTGAGGCCGTCGTGTGTTCTTTAGGATTTCGGAGATAATCACAAGGACCTAGATTGTAAGAATAAATTCCCTACTGGTTGAGCTTCCCATTTGACATAGTGCAATATCTTCATTGTCTCTTAAGAACTAACTGAATGAAACCAATAGAAATCAGAGCTCCAAGCATTCTTGCCTTGGTAAAAATCCTCGAATTGTTTATTGTATACAATGAGGAATTACAAGTTTACAAAAGGGAGAGATTGTATCATCACTTTAAAGCTGAAAATGTTTATTTTCTTCTATGGGAAGGGTGTGGAGGAACGTTTGAGCATCTAATCCAAAGAAATTATCTCAAAACTAATGGTGCATACCAGAAATGTTATTGGTAAGGTAAAACTTTGTGAAGTTTATAAACTCATCCTGAAGTTAAGATTATTAAATTTTGGCATGAACCACATTCAACTCCAGCATTTATCAAAAGTACAAATGATCAGGCCCTACCTTTCTAGTCCTGTAGTTTAGGTATTGATCCCTTCACTTGGCTGCAACTCTTTGAGCACAAGGATCATGCTTTATCCTTCTTTTACCCAAAGTAACAAGTGTGAGGTTCAGCATATAAAAGGTGCTTAGAGAGTATTTGGTATGAATGCAATGACTCTATTCTGTCTGTTCTTGTTAGAAGCAGAAAGAGGGAAGAAACAGAAATGAGTCTACCAAGTCAGCAGTTGCTACTCTGGCCTGTGTCCTAAAACATAAGCGTGCAGAGAATTAAAAGTGGTGTTGCCAGGTCAATCAATTAATCAATCAGAGATGACTGAACAGTGGGAAAATGTAGAAACAGCTCCTCTGGAGAAACCTAGCAAGCTACCACTACCTTAGTTATTGTATCTATACATTGCTATTTTATTATTAACTGTGTTTTTATAAAAATTACTGGGAGAAAATATATGATGACACAATTTCTTTCTAGAAACTTCTACTTCATCTGCATATGTTAGCAAATTGATTCATAAACTACAGAGTTGGCCCTGTATTGGTGTTTTTGTTATATGTTTTTCATGACTCGCAGAGACAGAAAGGTCAAGTTGTATTCCAAGGTGTAAATGCACCACAGCTTTTTTATCCACTCATCTACTCATGGGCACTTGGGCTGCTTCCAAATGGTAAGCTATTGTAAATAACTCTGCAGTGAACACAGGGGTGCATACATTCATTTGAATTTTTCAGGTTTCTTCAAATAAATTCCCGAAAGTGGAATCCTTGGGTCCATTTTTAACTTTTTGCAGTAAGTCCATACTGTTTTACATAGTAACTACACCACTCTGCATTCCCACCAAGAGTGCAGGAGGGTTCCCTTTTCTCTACATCCTCACCAGCATTTACTTGTTGATTTATTAATGATAGCTGTTCTGACAGGTGTGAGGTGATATCTCATTGTGGTTTTAATTTGCATTTATCTGATGATTAGTGATACTAAGCATATACAATGGAATACTACTCGGCCAAAAAAAAGAAATAAATCTCACTCCTTGTGACAGCATGGATGAACCTGGAGAGCATTATACTAAGTGAAATAAGCCAGTCAGAAAAAGACAACTACCATATTATTTCACTCACATGTGAAATCTAGTGAACAAAGTAAACTAACAAATGAAATAGAAACAGACTCATGGATAGAGAACTGACTGACAGCTATCAGGGTGGAAGTGGGGCTGGGTGAAAAAGGTGAAGAGATAAATCAAAAACAAAAAACTCATAGATACTGACAAGAGCATAGTGATTACCAGAGGGGATGTAGAAATGGGTACAGAGGGGATAAGTGGTGATAAAAGAAGACTTGACTTGGGGTGGTGAACACACAATACAAATACAGATGATGTATTATAGAATTGTATTCCTGAAACCTATATAATTTTATTAACCAAAGTCACCCCAATAAATTCAATTTTTAAAAAAAGAAGAAAAAGACACATAGAAAAGAAACATACTCTTTTCTGGCCATAACACCTGGTGACCTAGACTGTGTTCCTATAAATCTGACAATGAAATCTCACAAAAGGATGCCCCTACACAATCAAATACTAGGTCAACTAAAGGAGTAGACAGCTGAGCAAGTATTTTATATGCCTGGAGAACTGTGCTTTACTCTCATTATTGTGGTCTTATCCAGTTCCTCTGGAGACACTGTGCAGAGATTGTAAGATGAAGTTAGGTTTTGCAACAATTAAAGATAGCCTTGTTGACAACACAGCAACAACCTATGATATTTTTAAATGTGTTTATAAATTTTGCTCATGAGCGAGCCAACATTTTTGTACTATTATATTTTTGTAAAGAAACTTTTGAGGATTTGAACCTATTGTTTAAAAATAGATTCTACTACCTACGAATTAAAATTAAATTTTTTTAAAAAAAAGTTCCTTCCAGTGGTTTCTAACTAGAAAATATTTTTTGAAGAGCCAAAATACTGTATATACTTAAAATTTATTTCAAAAAAATTTAAAGATCGAATTGTCTGCTAAATGCATTTGCTTTATCGGTAATTTTTTGAAGTTGTTAATATACAATGCTCTGACATTTTGCTTGAATCCATCATAAACTGAATTGCATTGAAAATACTCCACTGTTTTCAACTTGTGTTCTTAATGCATTTTTTTAAATTAAAAAATGTTGCATTGATATCTGAGTTCAAAGACAGGTCACTCATTTTAGGGTATAAGAGCAGTTAAATGGCCTCTAATACAGTAGCGTAAAAGCTTTAATCTGACTATTCAATCATGGCTAAAATAACACTTGACATCTACCTGCTTTCTGTATTCAGCAACAACCTGCTGCATTATCATTTCAGAATTAATAATTTAAAGAGATGTCATAAAGCCAGGAATTGACATTACTGCTTAACTCAGGACAAAGAGAAATCTTTATTAAAAGTTTCAGAGCAAGACAGTACAAAACACAGACGCTGTTTCATATTCATTGTTTTAAAATGTGATATTGCTCTGGTGGTCATGAGACATTGATTTTTCATCACCACAAACACAAACATCACGGAAATTATATTTTGCCATTTCGGGTTATTTCCTGAAATACATCAGGATTATTTAGGGGTTGGTGGAAACCTATACCCACCTCATTCCTTCCTCCTTTTCCTCAGGCAAAAGCCTGCGATAGTCCATGGGCAAGAGAGTTTCAGACTTTGTGGGAAACTTCTTGGAGAGAATTTTTGCTTGCAGGCAGCATGAATGATTGAAGATAATCAGACACTCTCCTGCTTACCACAAAGTGGTGGATTCTGGACGAGCTTGCCTCAGAAACATATCTGGACCCAAGAGAGGAAGATCAAGTGTGGTCTCCTGTAAGTGTGTGGCTCTTCTCCTCCCTAAGAGGCCGAGGGGAGCTGACTGAATGGGCAGGCTGTGGCTTTCCAAAGCCTGAGCTAGCGCGTGTGTCAGGAGGCCAGAGAGCAGGAGGCTTCCTCCGTTGGACCATGGGGATCCTTGCAGTCTGTTGGCTTCTTCCTCATTGACCCAGTAGGGAGGAACAGTGTCATCTTTCTCTGCTCTAGGAACTGCTGCACTTAAGGTACTGGGTCTAAGTCCAAAGTAGCCAACAAATTAAAAAGGGAACCTACTTAACAGGGAGATCAGTCAGATCAAAAAGAATGTGTGTATAGGAAAATAGAAAACTGGATGACAGATCACAACTTCATAAAGGAAGAAGAGGAAAGGGAGGAGGAGATGGGAATAATTCACATTGTTGTGTTTTTTGTTTTGTTTTGTTTTTGCAAAGTGGGCTGTTTTACCTCCAACACAGTTTGTCCTTTCCGTGTCTCAAACATCTACTCAACAAACCCGTGTAGCTCCTCTCTGTGTGCTAGGCACTGTTCTAGATGCTGGGAATTCCAAATTGAGTAACATAAAAGGCCTTTGCCTTGGATGAGCCTAATTCTTATGGGAAGACACAGGCAATGAACAAGAAAATAAACCCAGCAGTTTCTAATGGATAAAAGTTCTGTCAAGGAAATACACAGAATATTAAGTATATGGGACACAGTATAGGGGGTTGGCAAACTCTCTCTCTGAAAAGTTGAGGGAGGTCTGAAAGATGAGCCTGTAAAGGGTAAGAGAAATGGAAAGGGTAAGAGAAATATATTCCAGGCAGAGGAAAAAGCAAAGGCAAATGCACCACGCTGCAAAATCCTATGTTGATCCATGACGGACTGGCTACCTTCTGGTCACCATGCTGATAAACTAAGTCCAGAAAGCTGTTTCTCCCTCGGGTGCAAGTGCTCAACTGCTTCAGCGTGCAGCGTATGTCAACTGCATTCATGCTGCTCTTCCTCCTTTTCCATTGCTCTGGTACACATCCAACTAAGACAGCAACTAGGATTGGTGGCTCCTTATGCAACTCCCACAATGCTCGAGAAAGGCAGAAGAGGAAGGATGGTCATCTTCTAGCATAAGTACTATCTGAAGGCTCCCATCATAATTCTCACTACAAGTGTCTCTGCTCAAGAAAGGAAGCTTAAGAGTGAGGGAAGGAGCCCATCACTAGACTTTCAGTGTAATAGCTTCTGCACCCAGTTGGTAACAACTTCTAGAGACACTTCAGGCCTTCTGCCACAATTAAATGTCACGCTCTGTGGTTAATATATCTCCTCTGAAGCATATGTATGATACAAAACACATAGATGGATATCACTAACACAGAAGACTAATATTCGTTAGGGTGCTATTTTACTTTTAATGCTATTTTAAATTTTTTGCAGTAATGTATTTTTTCCTCTATTGCTATCACTAGTGACTGGGCTTTGGCCCTCTGGCATCCATTTTCCCTCCTTCCTTTGTCACTTTCTTATTCTGTTTTGAGCATCCACTTTCCTCTCCTCTCAATCCACGGTAGTAACTACAGAACAGACTCTGCACCCAATTCCATAGATGTCATGTGACTTAGGCCCAGCCAATCAGAGAGCTGCATGTTCTGCTGGCCACCATGATTGGTTCAGGGAAAGGCATCAGAGATGGTGAGATGTCTTTTAGTGAAACTTCTAGGCCTTAACTTGAGCATATTAAGAGTAAAGAGTTGTTATAATCACCTCAAAACCCCATGAAAACCAGGAATGAGAGAGAGCAGAGTCAAGTCCAGAATAGAGAGATTGGGTGCTGGTGTTCCTAATAACTAAAAACCTTGCTCGGAACGGTTAGTTACATCCCTGAATAAATTCCCTCTTGATTTAAAGCAGTTTGATGAACAACATAAACTGATGAACCGAAACAGATCCAGCAACAGAGAAGCGCCAATCAGACCATCAAACCTCAGAGGGAAGGTAGGGGAGGGTGGGGTAAGAGGGAGAGATCAACCAAAGGACTTGTATGCATGCATATAGGCCTAACCAATGGACACAGACAATAGGAGAGTGAGGGCATGAGTGGGGAGGGGAGAGTAAGGGGCAAAGGGGGGATAAGGACACATATGGAATACCTTAATCAATAAAGAAAATAAATAAAGCCGTTTGGGCTGGGTTTTCTGTCATGATAGAAAAAGTCACTACATGAGTCACTGCTCAGCCTTAAGCCATAATTTATTCATCCTCAAGTGTATTTATCAATATAGCATTATTTTCTCTCTCCATTCTCATCCCTCATATTTTTTTTTTTTTATTCTCCTGGACTTAAAAATCAAATAGCCAAGTTCACTCCACACTAACTTACCACTTTGTATATATGAAGATAATTTCTTAAGCATAATCACTACACCCTCACTATTATTCAGAGCATTGAATTAAAATATCAATACAGCCTTTGTAAAGGCCCGGCCGGAAATAACTAGCAGCTGACTTCATGAGTCTAGTATAGAGAAACAAGTTTCTAATAATACCTTGAATTTAAACTGTATGATATTTATATTCCAAAGGGCAACCAGCAAAATTCTGATATTACCACCACCACCACCCCCCCCACACACACACACTGTGATTAGAAATGTATATGAAACAGTTTCCTTGACAGTTTAATGAATGGGAGTTACTTCATTCCAAAGTCTTGCTACTCAGCAACCCACTTCCGGCTACATAGTTTATCCATCTAGCTGATACCTTGTCTAAATTGGAAATGTGCTTCTCCCTTTTGCTAAAAGTATTTGGATTGCCCTATGTGAAGTGAATAGCTATCCCCTACTTAATCTTTTCTCAGGGGACTATTAAGGTTAGACTACCAAGACCTCAGAAGTTTCAATGCCAGATTGGCAGCTGAGACCACCTTGAAACTCCATCTCCACTCACTTATCAGTGGAAACCCACTTAACTTCTCCTGAGACTTGGTTTCTCCATTGGGAGCTCAGAAATAGTAGGGGCCGAATCCACCAGCCTCCCGGGGCTAGTGTATGTTGGTCAACTAATGAAGCAGTTTAAAATAATTATGGAAAAAGAAAAAGGTGTGCCATTTCACTTTGGGGTTATTTTTACCATTTTTGTAAATCCTCAAAATTGTTTCGAATTAGTAATTTGATGTAAGAAGTCGAGTTTTCTCATCCAGCCAGACAGCTATGGGATTGCCTTTCCCTCCTCTCTGCTGCTGACAGAGAGCTTGGAGCCCTCAGGGCCGGAGTTTCTGGCAGCAGTGAGGCATTCCAAGCCTTCTGGGGGCGCGGTGTGTGTCTCTCATCTTGTACACGGGGAGTTCATTACTGAAAAGTGTGTGCTGTGGGTGGAAAATAAAAACAACAGGCCCCCAAATAGCCTAGGGCTGAATTAATTACCTGTGCACTCACTGCTAATGATTTGGGGAGCACACTGGTGCTTAATATTTTATCTGTTTAGCACCAACGTAAGGGCTCCACTCTCAAGCATGCTCCAAACTGAGAAACTAGCATCTGAAATGTCTGCTCTGGAAGGCACTTAACCTGTCAGGAATAAGAAGAGTTCTTTCTTTCTTGGGTTTCTAGGCCCTGTCACCCTGTGGGGATGAGGAATGGGCCTCTAAAGAGGGGGTTCAGGGTGCCCATGCAGCAGCAACTTGTCAGAGGCAGGCTCCCCATCCCATCCCGTGGTTCTCCGCTCATAGGCTGCCAGGACAGTGGCAGAATAGCAAGAACTGGGGTTTGAACTCCAAATACTTTTGTCATGGATCCCTCCAACATTCTGAAGACGTGAGAGGCACTCAAGCAACATTCACAATAGGAGAGGAGAGGAGAGGAGAGGGCTCTAGGCGTGGCGACCGAGTATCGATTATTCCAAATATTCCTAATAGCCTAATATTTAGTTAATCCACAGCTGGTGGAGCAGAATTCAAACCCAGACTGTGTGGTTTCAGAGTTTATGCTCCTCATAGCCACGTTATACTGCCCTTAAGAAGAGCAAGATGAAACGAAATGGAAGAACACCAGCGACAGTCACAACAGTTACCAAAGGCAGGCCATAAATAGGGTGGCTCTCAGTCTTCATAACCAGAGCCAAAGAGGAAGCCAGATAAGCCACATGTGCTCATGAGAAGAGAGCATATCAGATGCTCAGGACATACACTTACATACATGCACACACGCATGCACACGCACACACTTTGCCCACCTGGGAGGGCTGCATTCTTTTTCTCTAGCGTAAGAGGTTTGGGTGGGACAGACGGGAGGGTTGGGAGGGAACTGATGCTTTCTACCACAGCACGGCTGTTTGTTAAAGAACTCTTCAAAGCAGGCCAAAGCGACAACACCAAGGCACATTTTCAAAATGGTTTTTCAAGGGCAGGGGAGAGCCAGGAAGATGCAAATAGACATTTCTCTGATGACCCACTTTGATCCAGAGATAACAACCTAGGATATCAAGTAGAATAAAATAACTATGTATCTTCCAGGCAACTCTCCATAAATATCATTTCTCTTCAGCACATTTCGGGCAAATGTTGAGCAGCAGATAGTTTGAGTTTAGAAATAGGGAAATCTTGTGTTGTGGACTAAGAGCAAATCTATATGGTTTTCAAAGATCAACCAAAGAGAAGTAGGAAGGGTGTTCCATTGGATGATATTAAGGAATATGGCTCAACAGTTGCCTGAAGAGGCCACCCAACTGCCATATGTGGTCAGCATATCTGCCTCTCATTTTAGATTTTATCTTTCAAGGTATAGTTAATCTGGAAACACAAGTTTAAATTTCAAAAGTCACCAAAGTCATATATTTTAAGCATAAGATAAGCAATTTTCTTTAATGTAAAAGTTGGCACCGAGGTTACCCATAGCTGCAAAGCATCACAGAAGCAAAAATAAAATGCAGATGACTGCTTTATTGCTGTCTGTTCTTTTTTAACTTCTCCTACTGTAGCAATAAACCAAAAGCAGGCCCTGGAGTTGTGTAAAATGGGTGATTTCATTTTTCTAAAGCTAAGGATAATCACATATCGGGCACCTTACATTTCAGTGTGAGATTTTTCTGAAAACTGAGATCTATAGATTAATAACTCATCCATCTCATTTGTCCTACCCCATACTGCCTCCATCTCCAAATCAATGAAATTGCGACTTACTGGCCAAGTTTGAGTGTAGGATCCAATCACTTTATATGTCAGGGTGTTCACAACTCTGTTTTGTGAAGATTCCATAGGCTGGCCCCAGGGGACAGATTGATAATTTTGCTGATGAATGTCTCATGCTGTTCTTAAGGAGAATACTTTTTTGCTCTTGCTGCAAATGGCTATAAATCCAGCCCAGGCTCATCCCCATCTTCAGGTGCACCCCATCAGTTGTAGGCATCTTATCAGCAAGAAACAGCCTCTCCTAATGGCTGATAAATATTCCAGCCTCCCCCGAATCAGGTATTGAGAGATTCAAATCATGGTCAGTACTTAGAGCTGTTATTTACTACAGACTTAACGCCAGTCAACCTTTGTACTTATCTCTATAGCCAGAGAGGCTGAATAGTTCTTTTTATGTCTCCACTCCTGGTCACTAAAAGCTGAGTTCATTCAAAATTTCCTCCTGTCTAGGGAGGGCACAGGCCTGTAATAAAAGTTGAAGAGATGTGTGTGAATATAAAATAAAATGTATGTTTTCTCTGGCATCTACTTCCTCTCCCCAATCCTGCCCCAAATGTGGCCCCAAAGCAAAGGCACATGAATCTGAAATGAGGCTGAGTGAGGAGAGAAACACACCTCACTGTCCTCAGTGTATGACAAAATGAGAGGAGGTGGTATTTTTTCTTCTGGCTCTTTGTGGTTTTTTTTGGAGGGGGGGGGGATGTTTTTTGTTTGTTTGGTTGATTGGTTGGTTGGTTAATCCTCACCGGAGAAGGATATTTTCCCATTGGTTTTAAAGAGACTGAGAGAAAAACATCAATGTTGATTGGCTGCCTACACATAGATTGGTTGTTTCCCAGATGCAACCAAGTTACTTGCCGTTGAGGTTCATGCCCTTGACCAGAATCCACAGGCTGAGGCTCTATCTACTGAACCAAACTGACTAGAGCCGCCTTTTTGTTTTGTTTTCATGAACCAGTCTGAAATCTGAATACCATAGGACTTGGGATGTATGAAAAGTTTCCAGTTCTCCATATAAAACAACCACTTTTTCTGAATAGTCCTAAAAACATACCTTTGATGAAAGTAATTATAAAATCTCAGTTGTTGGAAAGATTAAGGGGAGCTGGTCAGTAAAAAATCCTTTACTCCTCTTCATAGGAAATGGGCAGATGTGATACATAAAGAAGAGAAGAGTGTGAAGTTAATAATACTGTCCTATATATTTGAAAGTTGCTAAGAGAGTAGATCTTAAAAGTTCTCATCACAAGAAAACAAAATTGTAACTGTGTATGGTGATGGATGTTAACTGGATTTATTGTGGCAATCATTTTGCAATATGTACTTATATTGAATCATTATGCTGTATACATGAAATTAATATCTTATATATCAATTATACCCCAATTTTTTTTAAAAAATCAGCACATTAAAAAAGAAGAGGGTCTGGAAACTCTTATAAGGAAAAATGGCAGAGTGTCAGGCAGCATGGCACCTCCTCCAGAAAGCTGAAAGTATCCATGCTCATGAGAATGTCTTTCAAAAAGAAGTCCACAGACACTTCCAACAGCTCTTAAAAGTGTCATCACTTACCTTTCTACATGTTATGGTTAATCAGATTCTCTATGCAGGAAGCACGACCACTTTCAGCTTGACTTTTGTAGAAGTCACGCTTGCTCACAGTACTCGTCAGGTGCCAAAGGTCTTCCCTTTATGTTGTAGTTGACACAGTCACCTTTGGGATAAGGTCAGTGTAAGTAACCCATTTCACTGATAAGATAACTGAGGTTCAGGCAAGGTTAAGCAATTTGTCCAAGGGAATGAAATTACTCAGTGTTGAAGCATGTATTTTGGTTATATGCCAGGTTACAAAATTCCAGCATTCCCTACTTTGTCACAGTCACCTAGGTGAAGGGTTGGGGAGGGGTTAGCTATGAACAAAAGGGGTGGCCTAACCCACCAGTGGCCCTTTTGAGGCACACACTTATAGCCAGAACTCTGATTCATTTTCCTAGTTGTCATTTTTACACAAGAGGAAATAACCCCTCCCCAATTATCTCATTTTATATCCCTTTTACAGTTATTCATTTCCTTTCTTCATAGGGTCAAGCTCTTTTCACAATAAGCAACTTCATTCCCTTGATGTCTTGTTACTATCTGCTGATGCTCCCCAGGAAAATTTCAGTATCTGTTAGACTGTCCAAACTTGAATGGTGCAGGAGAGGGGCAAGGCCTGAAGCAGAGATCTGTGGCCTCATCAGCCCTCCCAAGCCCAGAGACAGGCCCCTCAAACCTTCTGCTGTGAAGCAGTGCCCAGAAGGACATCCTACTGAGGTAGCCTGAAAGGAGAACAAAGAGGCCATGGCATGTTTGGTCAGCAAGTGAGCACAAGGTTTCAAATATGCCCCAGAATTCCCAGGGCCATGAAAAATTATTTGCTTAAAAGCTCTTGGTAAGGGAGAAACAAGATGGAGGCATAGGGTAGACACCTTATATGCAGCTGTGAACAACTATTTCAGAAAAACCACGAGAAGAACACACGGACACCACTCGCACCCACAGGACGGCTGGCTGAGTGAAAATCCTACAACCAGAGAAGAGTCTGAGACTCAGAGCAGCAGCGGAAGCAAAGCACAGAGGTACGGAGGCGCGCGCACGGGCTCGGGGAAGGGCAGATACCGGAGGCCGTGGTTCTTTTCCAAAACGGAGAGAGCCACAAGCTCCCAGCGGCTCTGAACTCCAGTTCCAGACGAGTTTCGGAGGTCCCACAGACAACCAGAGACAAGCATCAGAAGGAAACCCAAAACGGGTTTCTCTCAGCGTTGCTTACAGCAAATAACCGTGGGACACAGAGTCCTGGCGTCTCTCTCAGCGCAGGGCTGAGAAGCGCCATAGCTGTTTGCTCCGCCCCGCCCGGCGAACTCCCCGAGGCCCCGCCCCTCCCAAGTGCGTCAGAGGCTTCTGCAGCAACACCTCCTTAAAGTTACAGGAGCCAGCCTCACCCAGTGGCCAGAGTGGGACTAACCTAAACAAAACAGATC
>PVJC01026087.1:0-24280 GCA_004026665.1 Murina feae
GTCCCTGGGTGACCTGTTTGCAGTATCCCTGGATGTATACGTTTCTTGTAACAGTCACCCAAGATGGCCCGGTTTCCGCAGCAGATTCAGCAGCTCCGGGAGAGATTTCAGCAGCAGTGGAGGCAGCGCCCGGTTAAGGGAACCCCATTCGTGTTCCCCAACAGTCCTCTGGAGTATAGCTTTTGCACACCCACAAATTTCTATGCTTGGTACATCCACACACTCTCCGTTCCTTCTCTCTCTCTCTCACTGTCTTTCAGTCTGCCTTCTCATCGGTAGCCATCTTCCTTCCCTCGGCGAAAACTAGTCTTAATTGACATGGCTACTTGGGTGTTTTCAGTAAGTATGACTGGTACCAATACCACTGGACCTAATCTAGTGCCATTGGGTGTCATTTCATACCTCATCCATTGGAAAGATTTTCTAGGAGTTGAAATAGGTTTGGTAGATTTTTAAAAGATATATTTTTATTGATTTCAGAGAGGGGGAGAGAGATAGAAGTGTCAATGATTAGAGAGAACCATGAATTGGCTGCTTCCTGTACGTCTCCCACCGGGGATCAAGCTTGCAACCCTGGCATGTGCCCTTGACTGGGAATCAAACCTGGGACCCTTCAGTCTGCAGGCTGATGCTGTATCCACTGAGCCAAACTGGCTAGGGCAAGATTTTTTTAACATGTATATTTATGTACATTCTAGTGGTCCGGTGCATGAAAGTTGTGCACATTAAAAGGGAATTAATTAGAGGAAATACTTTAATATTGCCATTTGCCCTTTCTCTATAATAGAAGTGTCAGAGATTAAAGAAAATTAGTAAAACATATATGAAAATCTTCCTCCTGTCAGAGTCTGGGGTGCACCATAGAACCCAGAGTCAAGTCTTCAACCACACATGTGCACCTCAAAATCACTGAAGACCCAAACCTGGACGGCCCCCCTTCATAGGGCTAGATCCAGACCCAGCCGGTCCCACCCTGTCAAGCCCTGCCAGGTGGGGGGGTGCAGCCTCAGGTCCCCTGGGTTCCAGGGCAGGGAGGCACAGCCTGAGGTCCCCTGGCCTGGTGCTGGGGTGTGGGGTCATGGCCTGAGGTCCCCTGACCCAGCCCCAGGGCAGAGGGCACACCTTGAGGGTCCCCATCAAGTCCCGCTGGGTGGGTGGCACAGCCTCAGGTCCCCTGGCCTTGGGCCAGGGCGGGGGGTATGGCCTGAGGTCCCCCGGCCTGGCACCAGGGAAGAGGGTGCACCCTGAGTTCCTCTGGCCTGGTGCCAGGGCGGGGGGAGCAGCCTGAGGTCTCCTGTCAAGCCCTGAGGGTGTAAGGCACGACCTGAGGTCCCCTGTCAAGCCCCATGTAGGAGGTGGGTGGGCGTGGAGCCTCAATTCCCTGCTGATTGCTCCTTGAGGCTCGTTATGGGAACTTAGCCTCAGCTGTGGGTGCAAATTGACCAGAGTGACAGTCAATTTGCATATTCCCTGTTTATTATATAGGATGAGCATTTATACACGCTCATGTCTTGTTTTTAAATTGTATATATTAAAAGAAGCAACAGAAATAAATATAAAATACATATTGCTTTGCATAACTTACGTAGGATTCTATATATTACTCTGTAGTTTAATTGTAATATTTATCATCAAATGAGGGAACTGTGGTACAGTGGAAAGAACTGTGGACTTGCAAATAGAAGATCTAGATTCAAGTCTGGTTGCCATCTAATAGCTCTGTGATCTTAACCTTTTTCAAACCTGTTTTCTATAAAATATCTATTACACAATATTGTACTAAGTGATATAATATGTGGGAAGCACTTCATAAACTAAAATTTTTCAAATTTAAACTGCTATTAACATGAGGTCATTAAAGTATTTTAATGTATGTGATCTTATATATGATACAGCATTGACCCCATTTCACAGATGAACATGCAGTCAGTCAATTGCAAAACAGATGAGAATATGCCCATGATGGCTGCCTAGTGCCTAGTGTTGCCGAGTGCAGCCTTGGGTTTCCAACAGCCTGCTTTCTGTACATTTACTATTTTCATAGTTTACAACTATGAAACCATAAATTGGGAGTGAAAATTCTCTTTGTTTTCTTTCTTGATTTTTATAGAAATGTTCTTTCTCTGTATTTTTTTAATGTTCCCTTTCCATACATAAGCACTTTCTTCCAATGCCTCTGGTTGAAGGTATTTTAACACTTTTTTTGAAACCAAAGTTCTGATCCTGCCTTTGTTTCTCTTTTGCCTTGTATGTATGTTTTTAACAGACTTGTTGAACTTTATTTTTCTATGCAAAATAGTTTTCATTGAAATTAATTTTATTCCAGAAAGATCATAGGATGACCTATCAAAATTGTATATACTTCTTAAAGCTAACATCATGCAACCTGCTTACCTCTGACATTGGTACTTTTCCTCCTGCAGCTGAAATGTGGGGCTTGTGGAGCCATTGGGCACATGAGGACAAACAAATTCTGCCCCCTGTATTATCAAACAAATGCTCCACCTTCCAATCCTGTTGCCATGACAGAGGAACAGGAAGAGGAGTTGGAAAAGACAGTCATTCATAATGATAATGAAGAACTTATCAAGGTTGAAGGGACCAAGATTGTCTTGGGAAAACAGCTGATTGAGAGGTAAGGGATAGGAAGTGCCACGGAGGAGATCTATTGGAGGTTGGTGATACTGATGGGCAGCAGGGGTGGATATGCTGAGGGCATAGGAACTTTGATGGATTTTCCTTTGTATTTGTTCCAGTGTGAAAATTACAGTCTTTTGTTGCAAAGCACTCACTAAGCTCTACCACTTGCTCTTGGGCATGTACCTAACTTTTCTGAGTCTCAGTTTTCTTATTTACAAAATAAAACCACCCTTCCTAGGGTAGTTATAAGATAAAAATGAGAGAGACTATATAAAGCACAGTGCCTGGAATATGGTAGATGTTCTTATTCTACTTCCCAGGCACTCAATATTTCTAAGGTACCTAATCTCAGATTGTTCTAATTATGGGTCATCCAAAAAGTTTAAGGAGACAAACTGCTTATACATACCTGTCTCTTGCCCTCAGAGAATTTAATAGAGAAGCGGAGTTTGTAAATTAAAAAAATTTCCCCTAACCTTTTAGTTTAAAAATTTCAAACCTACGAAAAATTTAAGGACAGCATGCTATTCCTCTAAATTTACTAACTGTTGGCATTTGTCCCATTTGTTTCATCTTTATATTTAAACTTTTGCTGAACTGTTTAGAAATAACTTGCACCCTAACCGGTTTGGCTTCGCGGATAGAGCGTCAGCTTGTGGACTCAAGGGTCCCAGGTTCGATTCCGGTCAAGGACATATACCTTGGTTGCGGGCACATCCCCAGTGGGGAGGGTGCAGGAGGCAGCTGATCGATGTTTCTCTTTCATCGATGTTTCTAACTCTCTATCCATCTCCCTCCTTCTCTGTAAAAAATCAATAAGAAATAACTTGTGGGCATAGTGATATTTCACTTATAAATTCTTTTTTAAAAAAATGTATTTTATTGATTGAGGAAGGGAGAGGGATAGAGAGTTAGAAACATTGATGAGAGAGAAACATCGATCAGCTGCCTCCTGCGCACCCCCTGCTGGGGGTGTGCCCGCAACCAAGGTACATGCCCTTGACCAGAATCGAACCTGGCACCTTTCAGTCCGCAGACTGACGCTCTATCCACCGATCCAAACCGGTTAGGGCCACTTATAAATTCTTTAGTGTAGGACATTACAACATGGGACATAATTAACATTAATTCAATAGTATCTTGTATCCAGTTCTTATTCCAATGTCCTGAGTTGTCTCAAAATACTTTATTGCCTATCCCCAAATTAAGGATCCAGTTCCAGTTCAAACATTTAAGTATTTTGAGTCTTTCCTAATCTAGAACCGCCTTCCCCACCTTTTTTTGGTTTTTATAACGTTGACTTGTTTTTGAAGAGTTCAGGCCAATTGTCTCATAAAATATCCCACAATCTGGATTTGCCTGGTTGTTTTCTCATTGATTATATTCAGATTAAATATCTTTGACAAGGTTACTACATAGGTGGTATTATGCACTTAATACACCACTTTAGGAAGCTCGTATTGTCAGGTTTCCATACTATTCATCTTTTTAAAGTGGTGATCCCCAGATTTCTCTATGATAAAACTATGTTTTTCCCTTTGTAATGAATATGTTGGTGAATATCCTGATCCGTAAGAGTCATTCTCTCAGTAGTTTTGGCATCCATTGATGATCCATTATTACATTGGCGGGGGGAAGGGGGGTCTTAAAACAATGTTTTTTTTTTCTAATTCTAGCATTCTTTCTACATTAAATGGTATTCTGTAAAGAAAAGCTTCCCCTCCTTTTTTGAGTACTACTACCGATTCTGAAGTTTCTTTCCTTTGTAAACTTAACCTTATTATTAATTTTGATTCCCATCATTGTCCCAAATTTTACCCCGCCATACCAGATCCTGTGTCCTTTTGAAATGACCTTATAAATCTTTGATAACTTCTTTGCTTTCTGGCATAAGATGTTCTAGGATCTCATTGAAATTTCCCTGTCCCAGACCTAGAATCAGCTATTTCTCTAAAGGAGCCCTGGTTCCATTTATTGGGGAATACTGTTTAGAAACCGAGATCTAGATGCCATTGCTGCTAGGCTCTTATTGGACAGAACTAGGAAGTATACATGTATTGTAAAGCACAATTCATAGAGATTCAAATTGTATCTATAGATTCTTCCTCATATCCCTACATTTCATATTTGTATCTTTTCTCTGGTTCCCAACATCAATATATTTATTCATTTGCTTTGTCCTAAGATACGTTCAAAATAGTTTGAGAATTACAATACCAATATTACTAACATCAACAAACCTATAGAGTCAGGTGTATTTTGTAGTTGTCCTTGGACTATATGCCACTGAAATTGTATAGTCAGGCTATTATATTCAAAATACATTTGAATTATTTTTTGTGTTTTTTTTTAATCTTTTTATTTTTTGTTAATCCTCACCTGAGGATGTTTTTTTAAAATACATTTTTATTGATTTTCTACAGAGAGGAAGGGAGAGGGACAGAGAGTTAGAAACATTGATGAGAGAGAAGCATCAATCAGCTGCCTCCTGTATACCCCGCACTGGGAATGTGCCCGCAACCAAGGCACATGCTGTTGACCGGAATTGAACCTGGGACCCTTAAGTCAGCAGGCCGACGCTCTATCCACTGAGCCAAACCAGTCAGGGCTGAGCATATTTTTTCTATTGATTTTTAGAGAGAGTGGAAAGGAGGGGAAGAGACAGAGAAATGCCAATGTGAGAGAGACACATAAGTTGGTTGCCTCCTGCATGTGCCCTGACAGAGGCCGGGAATCAAGCCTGCAAGTGAGGTACATGCCCTTGACCAGAATTGAACCTGAGATCCTTTGGTCCGTAGGCTGATGCTCTATCCAGTGAGCTAAACTGGGTAGGGCTAGTTCCCTTATTTTCTAAATAGGAAACTGAAGTGAAATTGTGTCTTGCCTAGTTCTTTATTATAAACTTGGAGATCCTGTGAGGCCCTGCCTGATTTGAGCCTTAGAATGTGGATGTTTGGTCTTTAGTTTGGCTTTTTCCTCCCCAGGCTTATTCTCAGGGACTTTGGACTGTTTCACTGTAGTTGCTTTTTCCCCTGGGGACTATAAATAGGGACTGCATGCTATGAAAGTGTTATTGATTGCAGTGCAGATGAGGTTCGCAGAAAATCTCTGGTTCTCAAGTTCCCTAAACAGCAACTCCCTCCTAAGAAGAAACGGCGAGTTGGAACCACTGTTCACTGTGACTATTTGAATGTGAGTATTTGCATTGCTTCTTTCTGACCAGATGAGCTTCTCATTGATTCCCCTAGCCCTCTAAGCCATGATCCTGACATGGATTCTGAATCCCTTTGTCCTTGCCCTGAAAATTAATGTGTATTGTTCATTATAATACTTCCAAAAACATATTTATTTAGCTAGAAAGTACTGTTTTTTAATCTATAGAAGCATTCTGATTCCTTGTTTTTCCTTAGAGACCTCATAAGTCCATCCACCGGCGCCGGACAGACCCCATGGTGACACTGTCATCCATCTTGGAGTCTATCATCAACGACATGAGAGATCTTCCAAATGTGAGTTCATTGCATTCATATCTACAGTAGAGACAAAAAGGCTTTTGTTCTGTCTGTGATTTCAGATAGAGGACAGTATAGTCCTAGGTACATGGAACTCCTAATTCTTTGGGGTATAGTGTTATTTTTTAAATTATTTTTTCTTTTCTGTCATGTTGTTAATCCTCACCCGAAGATATTTCTTCTATTGATTTTTTGTTTGTTTTGAAAGGAAGGGTGGGGAGAGAAAGAGAACGTGAAACATCAATGTGAGAGAGGCACATTGCTTGGTTGCTTCCTGCACATGCTGCCAGCTGGGGCTAGGGATTGAACCTGCCGCTATTGATCAGTAGTTGAACCCTCAACCTTTTTGGTGTATGGGAAAATACTCTAATCAATTGAGCTACTTGTCCAGGGCTAACAATATTTTTATTGATGTTTGGGGGGGGGGGGGGGAGAGAGAGAGAGAGAGAAACAATCAGCTGCCTCCTAAACGCCCTGTTCCAGGGATCAAGCCTGCAACCTGGGCATATGCCCTGACCAGGAATCAAACTGGCAAGCTTTTGTGCATAGGATGACACCCAGCCAACTGAGCCACACTGGCCAAGGATAGGTTATAATTTTTTGCTTCTTTCGTTTTTTTATAAAACAATTGAGTAGAGGAGACAGTCAGACCTGCTCCATCTAGAAAACATCCTTTGAGAGTTGATGAACCAGGTAGAGAGGTAAGATGTGAAAGAATCTTCAGGAGTTGGCTCTGGCAAATGTTCTTTGCTTATGGATGGTGCCGGCTCTTGTTTGCACAGACATACCCTTTCCACACTCCAGTCAATGGGAAGGTTGTAAAGGATTACTACAAAATTATTACTCGACCAATGGACTTACAGACACTTCGTGAAAATGTGCGTAAACGCCTCTACCCATCTCGGGAAGAGTTCAGAGAGCATTTGGAGCTCATTGTGAAAAATAGTACAACTTACAATGGTAAGAGTCATCTATTCTTTGATTGAAGAGGTCACCTTTCAGATCCTCATAAGTTCAGACTATATAGGTCTGATGAAAAGGTCCTAAAATGTATTAGTGCATTTTGTAGTTTTGAAAATCCGATAGTACACATTTTAGTCATTTAATATATAATTCACCCTTAAACAACCTGGGTTTCAATTGTGTGGGTCCATTTATATATGATTTTTTAAAAATATATTTTTTTATTGATTTCAGAGAAGAAGGGAGAGGGAGAGAGAAACATCAATGATGAGAGGGAATCATTAATTGGCTGCCTCCTGCACATTGGATCAAGCCTGCATGCAACCCAGGCATGTGCCCTTGACCAGAATTGAACCTGGGACCCTTTGGTCCACAGGCCAACGCTCTATCCAGTGAGCCAAACCAGCCAGGGCTATATATGATTTTTGAATTGACCTTCATAATTCAAATCCACATTGTTCAGTGGTCAACTGGTAGTGGGAATCCGAATATGCAGAGAGCCAACTTAAATTATACATGAATTTTCTGCTATGTGAGTAGGGTCAACTGTATATTGCTTCTTTTTGTTATACTTTTTAATGTATCCTCTGGAGAATTTGGAGTCTGTCTGTTGAAATGGAACTATTATATGGGGAGTACTAGGAGTTTAAGAAGTGGGCCTAGGTAAAAAGAAGGGAGAAGCATTCAGTGTGGATGGAACCTGTGCAGAGTATGTGTTTGTGACATATTTGCTGTGTGTGAATCTTTGATTTGGTCTAAAAATCTATTACAGGGGATGTTATATGTCTACTTTGCTTAAAAGCTGGAAAGGCAAGGAGAAAGAAATCTTCTTGAGTTTTTTTAAAGGGAGAAAAACAGTACAGCTTCTTTATGTAAAGGATAAACTTTTTTTGTTTCCATTGTGTCCTTGAGCACAGATTCGCATACGGGTTAAGAGTACAGGTAACATATGAGTCATGGCTCTGACTCTTACAGATTGAGTCACCTTAGATAAATTATTTTAACTGCTCGTAGCCTCCTTGGTTTTCTCCTCTCTAAATATGGGGCAATGCTGTCTTATTTTCCCATTATTCTTATTGAACATGTCATTAAACATTTGTTGAATGAATAAATGAATGAATGCTAAATTAATTAGTGGTTGAGAAAAGAGTTGATGTTTAGGCTCTGGGGAACATTTACACAAATAAATAGATAGGGAAAGATAAGAAAAGAAGTACAGGAAGGAAGTAGTCAGAATTATTAGTCTAGCTGAAAATGTTTTAACTATCCTTGTGAGCTTAAATTAGGGCAGCCATAAGCAGGGAGTGTAGGAAATGGTTTCTGAAGCTCCTGTTATGGATATCAGGGAAACTAAAGTAATATTCTGAGGTGAGATAGAGATTCTTTTATGAGAAAGGCTTTGTTTGGATTAGCCATATGTTGGGAGGACATCACAAACCATGAGTTCTGCGATCAAAAATTATAGTGGCAAATTCTATATGCTAAGGATGCAAATATTTTAAATCCTGTATTGATCTCAGCCATCCTTAAACATATTGTTCTCCATCCTTAGTATAATTTTCAAGGCATTAAAGATAGCAGTATCAATAGTTGTACTACTATGTCTGGATATACACAAATAAGGAAGAGAGTTAAAATTAGTTTGTTCATTTGTTATGTATCTATTTGTTAGGCACTAAAAATGAAGATAAGACTGGTTTATGCGTGTAGTCCAGCAGCTAGTCTCGTGCCTGGCACATATTTGGTGCTTAAGTAAATGTGGTAAACGTCTGGAGAAGTGTTGGCCGCTTTTGCCTCCCATTTAAAAAATATATTTTCATTGATTTTCAGAGAAGGGATAGGGAGAGAGAGATAGAAACATCAATGAAGAGAGAGAATCATTGATCTGCTGTTTGCTGCACGACCCCTACTGGGGATTGAGCCTGCAACCTAGGGCACATGTCCTGACCGGAAATCGAACCGTGACCTCTGGTTCATAGGTCGAGGCTCAACCATTGAGGCACACTGGTTGGGCTTGCCTCCCATTTTTAACAGTTCCGTTTCTTCTTGTTGCTCTACAATTTAGGGCCAAAGCACTCATTGACCCAGATCTCTCAATCCATGCTGGATCTCTGTGATGAAAAACTCAAAGAGGTAAGACATTTAAAATGAAAGAAAGGCAGTGGCATTAGAAGGTGGTGGGTAGCAGGGTTGAAGAAGTAGGGAATGCAACAGAAGAAAGAGTAAAGAAATGTAGGAGTAGCAGATCTTTAGTATGTTAGAGTCTGGAAAGGACCTTAGAAATTATATAGTTCAGTTCCTTTTGTAGATGGAAAAACTGAGGTCTATAGAAGAAAATGACTTGTCCTGGGCATCATGACTTTTAAATAGTAGAGCTAGGATTAAAATCTATAACCCACATGTCCTTTTAGAAAGGGCCAGTGAAAGTGATTTTCCAGGAAGTCATCTGGAGTTATGAGACAGTGTTTAGGCAGGGAGGAATTTTAATTTTTAAAAGGTAATCCATCTATATTCCATATTCTTTCCTAAAAAAAAATGGTACCTTACAAGCTTATAAAAATGTAATGATGATATAATGATGTTAACACCAAAGTAGATACTTCATAAAAGGATAATCAAATGGCCAATAAACAAGAAAAGATTTTCAACTTGATTATTGGGGAAGTGCAAATTTAAACCATGATTAGATACCACTACCTACCCACCAGAAAGGCTAAAATTTTAAAAAGACTTAAAAAAAAGATTGATAATACTAAGTGTTGGTGAGGATATGGAGCAATTGATACATAAACTTTTTCCCAGTAAAGTATGAAATGAATTTGATTTAGATTTCCTTATACAGAAGTCATTAACAGTAATGTGTTTAGTGTTTTCAGCAATAGCTTTACAGCAAAAACAGCGTGATGGTAAAATCTAACTTGATGAAGGTGTTTCTATTATGGAAGCTAATGTTTTGATGCCCAGGGATGTATATTTTTGGTGACTAGAGTAGAATACAGAATACCTAAAGGAGTGGTTGGTACATCATGTTTGATCCTTTTACTGGAATGTCATTTATCTTGACTTTTTGCTTGAAACTGAATAATTGAAAATTCTTAGACTTTTTGCGGCAACAGCAATAGACAACTGAACTTTAAATTATCCTTAATTTTCTGTGGTGATCATACCTCAGGGAAACCTTTGCTTTGTTTCATGTCAGAAAGAAGACAAATTGGCTCGTTTAGAGAAAGCTATCAATCCCTTGTTGGATGATGATGACCAAGTGGCATTTTCTTTTATTCTGGATAATATTGTCACCCAGAAAATGATGGCAGTTCCAGATGTAAGTGGTCTCTGTACTAAATATTGTGAAGATAGTACAGGGGAAAGGAAAGGATAATAGGGTATACATGTTTATATATGTCGGGGAGTCTGGTGGAGGGTGGTGTTTGACAATTCAAATTGGCATATAAATGTCAAAACTAACTTTTTTGCTCTATGTGTGCATTATCATTGAAATTAAAGAGGCCAGGAATCTGTGGACATAAAGAGGTTGTTTCTTCCTATTGTTTACATTCAGTATTGGAATGTTCCTGAATAGCCCTGGAGAGAAATTAATATGCCAACCAACAGAAGCTTTGGAAATAGAGTTGCTTCTTGAAAAATGACAGTTTGATAATTACCCAGTGTTGTCTTTTGTTTCATTTTTTTGTCTTTTGCAACTTTATGACAGAGCTACCATGATAATTCACTGCACCATTTTGTTTTAAGGATCCTGCCTAGGAATTCTGATCTAAGTTTCCTTTTGTGTTCTTATATGTGTAATGCAATAAAACTTCGGGATGGGACTAGGGAATAAAAAATTTTGAGTTTGGAGCAGGGGTTCTTACTTTTCCAGAGCATAGGAACCCTGAAAGAAATACAAGAACACTTTAAATTACACACAGAGTTTTGTGTGGTTATGTGTCTTTTTGGAAAAAGGGTCATTAGCTTTGGTCAGAGTCTTAGGATTATCTGTCCCAATGAAGGTTGAGAATCTCCAATATAAAGAAGGGTTTTTATTTAATTTCTCATGCTTTCTTTTTGCTAGTCTTGGCCATTTCATCACCCAGTTAATAAGAAGTTTGTTCCAGATTATTATAAAGTGATTGTTAGTCCAATGGATTTAGAGACTATACGTAAGGTGAGTGATTTGTTCTAATATATGTTTTTAGAATCAATTAACTTTGTGTATCTAAGTGCCTGATTCTTTTAATCACAGAATATCTCCAAGCACAAGTATCAGAGTCGAGAGAGCTTTCTAGATGATGTCAACCTTATCCTTGCTAACAGTGTTAAGTACAATGGTGGGTATGTCTCCTTGTTTTTCTCTCTTTCTCCATCAGTCTGTCCCATCTAACATGAATTAGTTAGCATTATTAAAATTTAAGTGCGTGAAGAAGTCTTGAACAGTGATAGCAAAATCAGGTATCTTATTTTGTTTGTTACTCCTCACTTGAAGATATTTTTTTCATTGATTTTTAGAGAGAGTGGAAGGGAAGGAGGAGGGAATGAAAGAGAGAGAAACATTGATGTGAGAGAGACACATCCATCCATTGGTTGCTTCCTGCACGGCTCTGACCTGGGGTTTGTTAATAACTTTTAATGATGGAAAAGCAATGCACATTTATTTTTTTAAACTTTGAAAAGTACAGAAAAATGAGATGAGAATAAAAATCAAGTGGATATTACTTTGGACTTTGAGTCATCACTGCTTTCCATGAAATATGAAAACTTACCTATGCCCCAGGCCCTTAGGTGGAGCTTAGGTAAATGTGTGACTGATAGATCAGTATATGAACTGATTGAATAATATATATCAGGTTCTGTGCTAGCTACTTAATCTATTGATATTTACTGTCCTCATGTAATTCACAATCCAATTGAAGGGAAAGACGTTAAAATGCAGCAAGTACACTGGAGGAGAGGAAGTAGCACCTTCACCTAAGGGTTTGGGCAGGCTTTTTTTAAAATATCTCTTTTTTTTTCAGAGAAGAAGGGAGAGGGAGAGAGAAACATCATTGATGAGAGAGAATCATTGATCTGCTGCCGCCTGCACACTCCCTACTGGGGATTGAGCCTGCAACCTGGGCATGTGCCCTGACCAGGAATCGACTGTGACCTCCTGGTTCATAGGTTGACACTGAGCCATGCTGGCTGGGCAATAAATTTCTGTTTTGAATAACTCACTTGTTAAGAAAATACTGATTTGAGCACCTAATGTGTGTTGGCACTGGTAGATGCTGCAAATACAAAATCACATTAGATATGGTACCTGCCCTCAATTTGGTTATAGTTTAGTTGGCAAAACAAAAGAAAAATTATGGAACTTAAATATGCTAGATGCATGCAGATTGCCAAAGAAACAGAAAAACAGGGTATCTAAATCAGAGTAGAATTAGAAGATGCTTTCTGGAAAAGAGTTTTCTTAAGCTGAAGTCTAAAGGATCAATGGAGTTTGCTAGGCAGAGAGAACAGTAATTTGTCAAGGCACAGAGGCCTAAAATTACATTATCTATATTAATAAAAGGGTAATATGCTAATTAGAACAGGTATACCAGGCATCTTCCAGACATCCAACTTCCTTCCAGACAACGCCATGGTGGTGGGGGCCAAGGCAGAGGCAGTTAGGGGTGATCAGGCCAGCAGGGGAGGGCAGTTGGGGGCAAGATCAGGCCGGCAGGGGAGGGCAGTTGGAGGTGGCCAAGCCAGCAGAGGAGGGCAGTTGGGGGTGATCAGGCAGGCAGGTGAGTTGGGAGCAATAAGGCTGGCAGGGGAGAGTTAGGGGCAGGCAGGCAGGCAGAGGCACTTGGGGCAATTAGGCAGTCAGGCTGAGGGGTTGGAGCAATCAAACAGGCAGGCAGAGTGGTTAGGGGCCATCAGGCAGGCAGGTGAGTGGTTAGGAGCCAGCGGTCACAGATTGCAAGAGGGATGTCCTATGGGATTGGGCCTAAACTGGCAGTCGGACATCCCCTATGGCAGGGATCCTCAAACTTTTTAAACGGGGCCAGTTCACTGTCCCTCAGACTGTTGTTGGAGGGCAGGACTATAGTTAAAAAACAAAAACTATGAACAAATTCTATGCACACTGCACATATCTTATTTTAAGCAGGACAGGCAGCGGTGGCAAAAACACCTGGCATGTGGCCCGCAGGCCATAGTTTGAGAATGCCTGCCCTGTGGGGTCCCCCATTGGAAAGGGTACAGGCTGGGCTGAGGGAGCCTGCCCCCGTGCACAAATTTCATGCACTGGGCCTCTAGTAAGGTTATAAAACAAGTTGATTGGGTGTGTTTTAAGTGTGCATTGTTGGTAAATGACTGTTTATATGTAGAGAGGTACATAGGAGTCAAATCATAGAGGGCCTATGTGCCATATTCCACCCTTAATAAGAGTTTTTTTAAAATATTTTATTGATTTTTTTTTTTTTTTACAGAGAGGAAGGGAGAGGGATAGAGTTAGAAACATCGATGAGAGAAGAAACATCGATCAGCTGCCTCCTGCATACTCCCCACTGGGGATATGCCCACAACTAAGGTACATGCCCTTGACCGGAATTGAACCTGGGACCCTTGAGACCACAGGCCGACACTCTATCCACTGAGCCAAACCAGTTAGGGCCACACTTAAGAGTTTTTACTTTATCCTAACTCAGAGGACATTGAAGGAATTAAGTAGCAAAATGATGGTCCCATATAACTCGTTAAGCAAAATAGAAGAGGGAGCTGAGGGTATTTGAGAAAATTGACTAGCATACTAAGGTCTCAATTAAAAGTCGACATGATTGTAGGGTAAGGTGACCAGACATCCCGCTTTTGGCGGGACAGTCCTGATTTTTAACAGTTTATCCCATGTCCCACGGCGTTTTAAAAAAGTCCTGATTAGTCTTTGTAATATTTTAAGTAATAATAATGAAAAAAAAGAAAAGAACTCCCCCCCCCCCCCGTCAATGGTGTACCGCTTTAAATCTGGTCACCTTATTGTAGGGACTTTTCTCCAGCAATATTTAGCATCTCACATATAGTTTGGCTGTAAGTCTGCCAGATAGAAGGTACAGAGAATTGGAGGGGGTAGGTGAAGGGAGGGATAACCAGAAAGACACATGAAAAAAATGGGCATTCTAGGCAGAGAGAATGGAATGTTCAATATCAAGGAGGAATGAACGAACAGGGAGAGTTTGGTGAACTGTAAAACTAGTACCTGTATATTTCACCAAGGGAAGTGGTAGAAGATGAACCTTCCATGTTTGTTCCATCTCGGTTAGGTTAACATAATGTACTTTCTCCCTTGAGATCTCCTTATTGCATTGGAAATTAGAGGAAATGCCATTATTAGAGGAAATGCAGTTATGCATTATTGTCTCCAGAAAACACCTAAACCTAATCACCCAGAATTCTGGTAATATAGATGTGTTGGTAGGCTCAATAATGATTATAAAAATATGATAAGCAAGCAGGAGTCTTCATAAAGTCTTCTTGGCCAGGGGATGACTGGCTTAAGAAATCAGGAGTTTATGTAAGGCAATAAGAAAAACCCAGAAGATGCTAATTGAAAAAATGCAAATTGAAACAAAGAGGTACTATTTTTTCACCTATTAGATGAGCTAAATTTTTTAAAAATATATTTTTATGGATTTCAGAGAGGAAGGGAGAGGGAAAGAGAGATAAAAACATCAATGATGAGAGCTAATCATTGATTGGCTACTTTCTACATGCTCCCCCCACCCTCACTGGGGATCAAGCCTGCAACTTGGGCATGTGCCCTGACTGGGAATTGAACTGTGACCTCCTGATTCATAAGCTCAGCCACTGAACCATGCTGGCTGGGCTGAGCTCAGTTTTCCAAAATGGAATGCAGGTGCTCTCACATTTTGCTGTTGGCAGTATAAAATTGTAAGACATTTCTGGAAAACTCTTTGGCAGCATTTAGAGACTTAAAAAATTGTTAAATGATCAGACCTTACGGTATAGTCCAGTAGGCTTGAATTTTAATATTGGCCCCACTGCTTAATAGCAATGTGACTTAGGGTAATTTACTCAGCCTTTGCTTTCCCATATGTATGATGGGAATAATAATAGTACCCTCCTTAGATGGTTATTTTGAGCATTAAATAAAAAGATGCATGTGAGTGTTTATTAGCATGTGGTGATTGGATGATAATCTATCCTAATCAGAGATGTAGACAATGATGTTTATGATAATGTTATATTAATAGGAAATAACCTGAATGATTATGTAAAGGGAATGTTTAGTTATTGTGCCATCTGTGTGATAGATTATTATGTAAGGATTAAAAGCTCTTTATAAAACAAACTAACTAATGGCCCGGCCATTGTGACTTGATTGAGCATCACCTATGGACCAGGAGATTATGGTTCCATTCCTAGTCAGGGCACATACCCAGGTTGTGGGCTTGATTCCCCAGTAGGGGGGCGTGAAATATGCAGCTGATCAACGATTCTCTCTCATCATTGATGTTTCTCTCACTCTTCCTTCCTCTCTGAAATAAAAAATTAAACAAAAAAACTAATGACCAAAATGCTTGCAATGTTGAGTGACAAAAGCAGAACACAAAACTTGATTTCTCAGTTATGCTTTAAAAAATATATGTATATGTAAAAATTTGGAAGGAAACACATGAATGTGATAATAGTGGTTATTTCTGAGAAAAAGTTAGGATAATCTTCATTTTTATCTTTTGCATGTTTTTCAAGTTTTCTACTGGTATGGAAAAACTATTACTAGAGGAGGTAACCTTTTTCTAATCCTCACCTGAGGATATGTTTATTGATTTGAGAGAGAGAGAGAGAAAGAGAAAACATCAATTGGTTGCCTCCTGTATGCATCCTGACCGGGGATGGAATCCTCAACCTAGGTATGTGCCCTGACCTGGAATGGAACCCACAACTTTTTGGTGTACGGATAACGCTCCAACCAACTGGGCCACCCAGCTGAGCTAGAAGAGGAGATTTTTATACTAAATTTTAAAGGATGATTATAGTACATAATATTTATTGATCACCTACTGTGCTAAGCAGATAATCAAATGGGTAGGGAAGACATTCTAGGCAGATAGCACAAATGCAAAAGTAGATGAGTGTCTTGGATAAGGAAGTGAAAAGTAGTTGAGTTTGGCTAGGTTGCAGAGTAGGAGCCAGTTTTGGGGGAGAAGAAATGAGTTTTTAAAGGTAGATGGGCAAATTATGAAAGGCGTAGTATGCACGCTAAGTCTTTAAAAGGAAAGAAGGCCCAGCCAGCGTGGCTCTGGTTGAGCATCAACCCATGAACCAGGAGCTCATTGTTTGATTCCTGGACAGGACACATGCCTGGGTTGCAGGCTCCATCCTCAGTGTGGGAAGTGTGGGAGGCAGCGATCAGTGATTCTGTCTCATCATTGATATTTCTATCTCTCCCTCTCCCTTCCTCTCTGAAATCAATAAAAATATATATTTAAAAAATAAAAGCAAAGAGGGCCACCCGTATTAGGTATTTTAGTAAGATCATACTGGAAGCTATTTGAAGAATAGATTGAAGGGGAATGAGATATAAGACTAATAAACTATTGACAACAATCCAGGTTAAAAACCGTGAAGACTTGAACTAAGGTAAGTATCAATAAGAATGGAAAATGGGGACAGATTGTAGAGATACTGAGGAAGGCCTTGGCCAGTGTGGTTCAGTTGGTTGGAGCATTGTCCCATACACTTAAAGGTGGTGGGTGTGATTTCCGGTTAAGGCACGTAACCCAGGTTAGTGGTTCAATTCCTGGTTAGGGTGTTCGTGGGAGGCAACGAATCATTTCTCTCCCTCCCTCCCTCCCCTCTTCCCCTTCTGTACCCTTCTGAGATCATTTTTTTAAAAAAGGGGGCACCGAGGAAGCAGAATTGATATCTTCATAAATGGTTGAAAGTTGGGGGTATGTATAAAGGACAGAGAAAATTCAACATGATGCCAAGTACTCAAATGGTGAAAACATAAATTGGTACAAACTTTTTAGAGGAGTGTAAGTGTTCATTCCTTTATGTAAGCAATTTTACCTCCAGGGAATACTCCACACAAGTTTTCAGAGACACATATACAAATATATATATGTTTATGATTGCAACATTATTCATAATTGCAAAAAACATGGGAGCATTCTGAATGTCCAATAATAGGAAATTGGTTGACTAAGTTATGGTGCATCTATATGATGGAATACAGGTTAGCTATCAAAATGGTAGATTAACAAGGTGTATTTGTATATGCTGATATCAAAATATATTCTGTATAGTCCTGGCTGGGTTGCTCAGTTGGTTGGAGTGTTGTCCCTTACATCAGATTGAGAATTGAAGGTGTTGCAGGTTTGATTCCTGGTCAGGGCACATACCTAGGTTGTGGGTTCAATCCTTGGCTGGGGTGCGAATGGGAGGCAACTGATTGATGTTTCTCACATTTTTTTTCCCCCTCTCAATAAACATACCCTTGGGTGAGGATAAAAAAATCAAAGTCTAAATGTATATTTATATTTTTATATAGATACATAGATATAGTATATATATTATTGAAAACTAGGTTACTCAACAGTATATATAGAAAGGGTTGTAAATTCAGATTCTATAGAGGACAGACATAAATGAGTGAAATGGGCTCAATATAGAGACTGATTAACTGGAGAGCACCTACCCCATTTAAAGGGATCAGTCACTTAAGCTCAATTGTTGCCATGGAGTAGAATTACTAAAAGAGATGAGGATAATTTTTACTTTATACTTTTTTGAATATAGGTATTTGAATTATTTAAATTGAGCACACAATACTTTTGTAATTACAAAACATATTTCCACTTTTGGAAGAATGGATAAATCAGATGACATCCAGAATTCTGACCTGGGAAACTGGTGGTGCCATAGACTAATATAGAAAGTACAGGGGAAGTGGTTTTGGAGAAGAATTTTGTATTGAGGTAGGATATCTGAATGAATATTTTTAGTAGATAGCTAGCTACATAACAGGTTCAAAGCTCAAAAGAGGAGTTTGTACAGTAAATACGGATATTTTAAAAAAATTATCAGCATATAAAAATATAAGTAGATGAGCTCAAATAGGGAATAGGGTGCATTTCTTGAACCCCCTGAAGCTGTATTAAAATATGGTTGTATGTTTTTCTGGATAGAAAGACCAAAACTTTGCCAGATTATCAAAGCTGTATGTGACCCAAAAAAGTTAAGAACCACTGTTTAGTTAAGATAGAATATAGGATGAGAATAGAATAACAAGTTCCAACACTTAAGGGGTCAGATGGAGATTACTAAGGAGTGGCCAGAATGAAAGAAGGAAAACAAGAAGAGAGCAATGTCCTAGAAAGAAACAAGAGGAAAATGGCTATAAGAAGAGGTCAAGAGGTACAGAGGAGACCAAAGAGAATGGTCATTAGAAGAACTATTTCAGTGAACTGGTGGAATCAGAAGCCAGACTTGGATATGAATGAATGGGAAGTAAAAAAGTGGAAACTGAAATTTGCCTGTGACAGGAAGAAGAAAACTAATCAATATGTTGAAGGGGATAAAGGCAATTGGACAGAGGGGAACTTTGTATAAGTGAAAGAGAAGGAAAATGATACGAGATAAGGTTCCTGTAAAAGTGGCAAGATAGACAATGAGAAAAGTTTCCGCCTCTCATTTTCTCTCTAGCAAACAGGGTCTTATGCTAAGAGTGGGTGAGATGGTGGAAGAGAGAATTTGAAGAGAGATGTAGGTTAGGGGTTGAATTATTTGTTGTAGGAAATTTGAAATGGAGCTGACTTGGGGACATTTCAGAACTGTTGAGCAGCCTTTGAGGGTCCAGCTGAAGTTGGAGACTTAATTTTATATCAGTTGGCACAGTTGTGTAATTTTCTTCGTCAGTATTCATCAAACCAAGTTAGAGAACTGAGAAGGCAGATGACATCATTGATTCAGGATTGGGATTTTGCTTTCTGGATGTGAGAAAGATGGAGAATTGAAGGTGTTAACAAGAAGGAAAAGTTTGAACTTCTCAAACTTTGTCACTAAAGAACTCTGTAGTAGAAGATTGTCGCTTGCATAGTCTGTAGTTTGGAAGAGTATCCCAAAACAGCTCTACAAAAGCTTGTAATTTCTTTGGTAATTCATGTTTTATCTTGCAAGTTTATGCAAATTAGTATTGGGCTTCTTTGTTTATATTTTGTCCTGTTTCAAATTTCTTAAGTTATTTTATACCCCCCAACCTTCATCTTCAAGTAAAATTTCTGATGAAGGAAAATGTATTACAAAGATCTTATATCTTAACTTTGGCATACTGCTGCACATTACCTTACTTTTCAAAGCATAGGGGTTAATTAGGGAAGAAATTTAAACCAGGAGAGGCTTGATAGATTGGGAAACCCAAATTAATGGGCCTGTAAGTGTCCTTGAGGTCAGAGAGAGGGGGAGAGAGAAAGAGAAAGGGTGGACAGATACAAGACTGATGGGAAAGAAGGATATTGGAATTGAAACTTCAGAGGCAAAACGGTTTGCAGTAAAGACAACATCCTGGATATAGCCATGGATATTGTTGCCTGGGAGTAAAGGTGCAACCCATTAGCATGAAGATTTGTAAGGATTTTGCAGAGGTGGTACATATGAACATTAGAGTAACCCACCGTGATGAGGGATTTGGAGCTAAAAGGAAGATTATACTAGGTACAAAAGTCCTTGGTGAACATGAGTGGATTAGTGGTGATGAGTAAAGGTGAAGAGCAGAGATCGCAAACTCAAGTGACCTTTAGGGAGGGGCCAGGAAGGTAATACAAATGCGTGAAGTGGGCCAAGTGCAGATTGTAGTAACCTGTAAAGTACATACTCCATTTAAAGGGACATGTACTTCAATCTGATTGTTGTCCTAAGGAAGTGATTATCCAGTGTTGCTAGTTCTTAATTTTTCAAGCAAAGCTGAAAATCTGGATTTTTTGTGACATTTTTTCATTCCAATGTTTACACATTTGCTAATAGTTTTAAAAAGTTTTTAGGCAGGCTGGTGTGGCTCAATGGTTGAGCGTCCACTCATGAATCAAGAGGTCACTGGTTTGATTCCTGATCAGGGCACATATCTGGGTTGCTGGCTCGATCCCCAGTAGGGCATGCAGGAGGCAGCCTATCAATGTTTCTCTCTCATTGATGTTTCTATCCCTTTCCCTTCTTTCTCTAAAATCAATAAAAACATTAAATTTTTTAACTCTGTGAACCAAGTGAAAACATCTATCTGGAGGCCAAATCTGGCTCCAAGGAAGCTGGTTATCAACCTGTAGCATAGTAGAAGACAATCCTCAAAGTAGAGATACTCTTTTTCTCCAAGGGAAAGTAAATGATTTGGTTGTAGCAGTGGAAAGCCTATAAAGCTGAAATTGCCCTTCTTTAACCAGTGGATAGAGGTATATGAAACTTCTGACTGAATAGGGCTGTAAGTATTAGTGGTGTCATAGGATATGAAATATGACATCTTTTGTACTGAAGGGACATCCATTGTGGAATTGAACATGCATATGAGATGTTTACTACTTATTAGGTACTATATACAAAATAATACATAAAATATTTTTAAATATTCTTTTTTATAAGCTTTTGAAAAATTGACTTCAGAGAGAGGAAGGTAGAGGTACTGGGAGATAGAAACATCAATGATGAGAGCATCTACTTCACACCCCATACTGGGGATTGAGCCACAACCCGAGCATGTGCCCTCACCAGAATCTAACTATAACCTCCTGGTTCATGGATCGACACTCAACCAATGAGCCACACCAGCCACGCCACAAAATAATACTTTTGCTTTAAACTTGATTGATTTGGCCAGATATGAGCCTACCTCTGTTTTTAATTAATAGTAACAAAACCCATGTAGAGTTTATTCCCACTTAAAAATTTTTTATTTCAAAAAATTTTATTGATAAAAATTAGAATAGTATCTCTAGTTAACATTATTTTGCTCATCATTTTGTAATATAATATTACAGTATTTCCATAGCATACCTTCATTGACTTATCCTATAATATCACATAGGTAGCCCATGAAGTATATTATTATATATAGCCAAGAGTCCTAGCATTAAGATTAGGGTCATTAGGCAACAAGTGGAAGATAAGAAACACTGCATATAAAACCACCTGGAGTACATATTAGAAGACTCAGTCTTGTACTTTGGTGGTGGTGGTGGTGATGGTGGTGGTGAGATTGCACACTATAATAGAATTCAAGCCCTTATGCTTTCCAGCTACCACATAGGTACTGAATCAATCTCAGAGCCTCCCTTTATGTTCAAACGAGTGCTGCAGAAGGAAACGAAGCGATGGAGAAGGGAACAGAGCCAAGGGAGTGGAGATGGTGGAGAAGGGAGGGAGCTAAGTGGCAGAGACAGGAGGGAGTGAGGCAGCGGAGACAGGAGGGAGCAAAGCTGCAGAGGAGGGAGACCAGGCGGCAGAGATGGGAGGGAGCGAGGCAGTGGAGAAGGGAGCAAAAGCCGACAGCTCAGGAAGCCTCATTCTTCCTCAGCCTATTACTGCCTTGGCTTCGTTCCCTTCTCCACTGCTTCACTTCCTTCTGCAGCACTTTGTTTCCTTCTACACTGTCTTCAGTCTTCGCTCTGCACCTGTGTAAGCAAATTAACTGCCATCTTTGTTGGGTTAATTTGTATATCACTCTGATTGGCTGGTGGGTGTAGCGGAGTGACACCAATTTGCATGTTACTCTTTTATAGGTATAGATAACATTTCAAAAGAACATTAATAATCAGGGAAACCCAAAACTTGGGATTGGAGCTATTTATAAGTCTCAAAAAGTACATAGTACTCCATGTGGGTGAAAGGAGAGTCATACAGGTAAAGAAATCCCTTCTGAAAAACACAACCCAAACTTTTTGCCAGTGTTGACAAAGTCATAGGATCATAAGTAGGCAGAGAGAAGCCTAACTGCTTATTAAATGTTTGATTAGATTTTAAATGAACTGCATAGTTTATCTAGGGGTCCTCAAACTTTAAACAGGGGGCTAGTTCACTGTCCCTCAGACCGTTGGAGGGCCAGACTATAGTTTAAAAAACACACAACTATGAACAAATTCCTGTGCACACTGCACATATTTTAAGCAGGACAGGCAGTGGAGGCAAAAACACCCGGCGGGCTGGATAAATGTCCTTGGTGGGTCGCATGTGGCCCGCGGGCTGTAGTTTGAGGATGCCTGGTACCAATAAGTGTTGCCAAGCTGTTTATGATGCATGAGTAATGCATTGTGCTACGTTACTAGTTGATGGGAATTTTCCTTTCCCTTATAATCTTATGGGACCACCATCATATATTCAGTCCATCATTGACCAAAATGCAGCACATGACTGTGTTAGTTTCTAAGTCTATCCTATGAGACTACTGTTTGTCCATTAATAATAAGGTTCTTTTTTTTCTGTCAATGTCTCTTCTGAGATTGGAGCCAAGATATAGGTTAAGTCTCATTGAAGAGATAAATCTCCCTCAATCCTGCTTCATCCTCTTGCTGTCATCCTTTCTTTTCACAGCCAGACCTTTTTTTTGTTTTTATTGTGGTAAAACATACACAAAATATTTGCCTTTTTAACAGCTTTAAGTGTACAATTCAATGGCAATCATCACCACTATCCATTTCTAGAACTTTATCATACCCCCAAACAAAAATTCTGTACTCATTAAATAATAACCCCATTCTTTCATTCTCTCAGCCCTTGGTAACCTCTACTTTACTACATTGTCAATGAATTTTTCTCTTCTGGGTGTATCATATAAGTGGAAGCATACAGTACGTAGAATATGTATCTTTTTGTAGCTGGCTTATTTCACTTAATTTTGTAGCATAGATTGCAGTTTTTTGTTTTTTTGAAAATTCAACTTTATTTCTTAAATTGAAAGCCTATGATATTCATATTCATGTGTCTTTTTTTTAATCTTTATTGTTCAGATTATTGCAGTTCCTCTTTTTTCCCCCCATAGCTCCCCTCCTCCCAGTTCCCACCCCACCCTCTGTCCTTACCCCCCACCACACTGTTCTCATCCGTAGGTGTATGATTATTGTCCAGTCTCTTCCCACACCCCCAACACCCTTTCCCCCCCGAAAATTGTCAGTCCAATCCCTTTTTATGGCTCTGATTCTTTTCTATTCACCAGTTTATTCTGTTCATCAGATTTTTAATTCACTTGATTTTTGGATTTGCTTGTTGATAGATATGTATTTGTTGTTCATAATTTTTTTATCTTTACTTTTTCTTCCTCTTCTCAAAGGATACCTTTCAGCATTTCATATAATACTGGTTGGTGGTGATTAACTCCTTTAGCTTTTTTTTTTTTTTGTCTGTGAAGCTCTTTATCTGACCTTCAATTCTGAATGAAAGTTTTGCTGGGTAAAGTAATGTTGGTTGTAGGTTCTTGCTATTCATCACATTGAATATTTCTTGCCACTCCCTTCTGGCTTGCATGGTTTCTGTTGAACAATCAGCTGACAGTTGTATGGCTTCCCCCTTGTAGGTAACTGACTGCTTTTATCTTGAAGCTTTTAAGATTCTCTCCTTGTCTTTTGCTCTTGGCATTTTAATTATGATGTGTCTTGGTGTGATCCTGTTTGGATTCCTTTTGTTTGGGGTTCTCTGCACTTCCTGGACTTGTAAGTCCATTTCTTTTACCAGGTAGGGGAAGTTTTCTATCATTTTATCTTTCTTTTTTTTTTAAATTTATCTTTATTGTTCAGATTATTACAATTGTTCCTCTTTTTTCCCCCATAGCTCCCCTCCTCCCATTTCCCACCCCAACTTCTGTCCTTGCCCCTCCACTGTCCTCATCCATAGGTGTACAATTATTGTCCATTCTCTTCACGCACCCCCAACACCCTTAACCCCCAAAAATTGTCCATCCACTCCATTCTATGCCTCTGATTCTATTCTATTCACCAGTTTATTCTGTTTCATCAGATTTTTTATTCACTTGATTCTTAGATTCACTCGTTGATATATATTTGTTGTTCATAATTTTTACTTTCCTTTTTCTTCTTCCTCATTCTCAAAGGATATCTTTCAGCATTTCATATAATACTGGTTGGGTGGTGATGAACTCTTTTAGCTTTTTCTTGTCTGTGAAGGTCTTTATCCGACCCTCAATTCTG
>PVJC01026088.1:0-24276 GCA_004026665.1 Murina feae
GGGGGGCAGTTAGGGTCAATTAGGCCAGCATTCAGAGACAGTGAGGGGTGATCAGGTCAGCAGGGGGGCTGTTTGGAGTGATCAGTCTGGTAGGCAGGTAAGTAATTAGGAGTCAGTGGTCCAGGATTGTGAGTGGGATGTCTGACTGCCAGTTTAGGCTCAATCCCATGGATCAGGCCCAAACTGGCAGTTGGACATCCCCCAAGGGGTCCCAGATTTGAGAGGGTGTAGGCTGGCTGAAGGGACCCTCCCCCCTCCACATTCATGAATTTTGTGCACTGGGCCTCTAGTTGTAAATAACACTGCAATGAGCATAGCAGTGCATATATTCTTTCAAATTAATGTTTTGGGTTTTCTGAGAAAAATTTCCAGTATTGGAATTTTTGGATCATAAGGCAGTTCCATTTTTAATTTTTTGAGGTAACTCCATACTGCTTTTCACAGTGGCTGGACCGGGGTTCCCTTTTCTCCACATCCTCACCAGCACTTGTTTATTGATTTATTCATGATAGCCATTCTGACAAGTGTGAGGTGATATCACATTGTGGTTTTAATGTGCATTTCTCTGATGATTAGTGATGTTGAGCATCTTTTCATATGTCTATTGGACATCTATATGTCCTCTTTGGAGATATGCCTATTCAGGTCCTTTGCCTATTTTTGTAACTGTGTGTGTGTGCATGTGTGCGTGTGTGCACACACATGCGCATTGATACACTCATGCCAGCTTTTCAGGTGATGTTAGTACTCTTTTCCTTAGCAATTAGTCACTTCTCCTCATGAAGTTTCTACCACTTTTCTCATTTACCATCACTTCTTTTTTTCTAGTTTAAACTCTTATGGCTATAGTGTAGTAGAAAGAACATTGGATTTAGGAAAACAGGATTTAGTTGAACTCTGCTAAATGTCTTTTAAAAAATTACTCAAATTATTTGTTACTTAAAATTCTCTTATCTTTTAAGTATTATCTTGTCAAGTTATTGTAAGAGTTAAACAATATGTTTGTATGACCTTAGTAATTTGCAAAACACCATACAAATGTAACCATTCATGCTTTATTTGTACTTCTGCATCCTCCTCTTAGCTGTAAACACCTTCAAAGCATAAACTATCCTTTTTATGTCTTTGAATCTTCAGCAATTAGAAGTTGTTAATTTTTTGTGTGTTTTTTAGACACTGGCCATTCAGTAGAGGTTAATCACGCTGGCAGTGTTGTGGGGTTGTCAAATATTATGGAGAGTCTTTAAACCTTATAGGGACTCTTAAGAAAACCCCACTAATTTCTCTCCCATGTGGAAGCTATAGGTAACTGACGATGACTATCGGTGAAGATAAAATATATTCAATATGGCCCTGATTGGTTTGGCTCAGTGGATAGAGTGCTGGCCTGTGGACTCAGGGGTCTTGGGTTCGATTCCAGTCAGGGGCATGTATCCTTGGTTGTGGGCGCATCCCCAGTGGAGAGTGTGCAGGAGGCAGCTAACAGATGTTTCTCTCTCATTGGTGTTTGTAACTCTCTATCCCTCTCCTTTCCTCTCTAAAAAATCAATAAAAATATATTTTAAAAATATATATTCAATATGAGAAAAAGTAATAAAATTCTGGACAGTACAAGTTAAGAACAAACCATTCTTTCCCCTTTCAAGGTGGCATGTAAATTTGAAGCCAAACTATTATTTTCAAAGATTGGTGAAAGTCCCATTTCCAACTTGAAAGAGCTATCGTGTGATAATGTTTCCTCTGACACTTATTACAGCTCTTGCTAGAACTGGCATCTGCGCAATATTACATCTTAATGCCGACATTGCTTTGTTGTAGCTTGAATGCACAGTTTGACTGAAGCTGCTTTATGACATGATAAAGAATTCTGAAAGTTGTAGTACTGTTTGCAGTGTTTTTTTCCCCCCCGATGTTAAGCGTGGGATCATGCATGCTGTTATTTGATAAATTTGAAAACTTTGAGAAAGCTACAATGGCTTGGCAGAAAGCAGCTGACCAGAAAATCTCTGAAGTACTTTTCGAGCCCTGTGCCTCTCCCCAAAGGCAAAGTCAAGGAAAACACTTCATGGAAGCAAATCCCAGCACCTGCCTCTGGCGGGCTTGCCAGAATCCTTTATTGTTCTTTTCCTCCTTTTGTTTGAGCAATTAGGTGCATAGCATGGTTCATGGGAAATTCCAAATGTTTATTTTCAAAAGGCAGTTTTTACTTGAATATATTTAAACATGGAAAATGTCTAGCAAATGTTTATTTGCAGTTTTATTCTTCTAAATATGTTAGGATTTCTTCCACATAATTTCTGGCTTGTACTTACACAGATTCCTACCTCTATGGTAGTTACACTTGCATAAAAATTCAGGCAAATCTATTTATTCAAGCAATTAGTACATATGTGGTAAAGGATCAAAATGTAAACTTGAAGGCCAAATACTGGTGAGAAGATGGAGCAACAGGAACTCTCATTCATTGCTGTTGTGAATGCAAAATGAAATAGCCACTTTGGAGGATGATTTGGCAGTTTCTGACAAAATGAAATATGACTCTTGCCTAAAGATCCAGCAATCACACTCCTTAGTATCCATCAAAAGGAATTGAAAACGTATGTCCACACAAGAACCTGAAAGTTTATAAAAACTTCATTCACAATTTCCAAAATTTGGAAGCAACCAAGATGCCCTTCAGTAGATGCATGGGTAATAGACTGTGCTACATACAGGCAATGGAATAATTTCAGTACTAAAAAAAGTGCTATGAATCCATAAAAATACATGATGAGAACTTAAATGCATAGTAGTAAGAAAAATTATGGAGACAGTAAAAAGGTCATTGGTTGTCAGGGTAAGAGGGGAGAGCAGGATGAGAGCAGAGGATTTTTTGGGCATTGGAAATAACTCTGTCTGATACTATAATACATTCCATTATAAATTTGCTCAAACCCATAGAATATACAATACCAAGAGTGAACTATAATATCAACTATGGATTCTGAGTGATGATAATGTACAATATAGCTATATTCATCAGCTATAATAAGTGTACCACATTTATCTGGAATGTTGACAATGCTGGAGACTATGCATGTATATTTTCAAATTTTCAACTTTTCTGTGAATCTAAAAATAGTTTAAAAGGTGGTCTATTAATTTTGTTCTCTTCTAAAATTTTGTCTTGTGTCTCTTTTCCTGGCTCCCATGTCTTTTAATTTCATTCTTTTCTAGGATACTTATTGTTTTCTATTTGATATACAATCATTTATACTATGTCATACCCTTCTAAGATATTGTGAAATCTTTTAGTGTAATATATGTCTTAATGACCTCCATACTTAACATGGTGCCTGACATACATCAGTCATTTAAGAAATGTGTATTTCCAATGGAATACTACACAGTAAAAAAATAAAAAGATAAAAAAATACTCTTACCATTTGCAATAGCATGGAGAGTAATACGCTAAACAAAATAAGCCAGGCAGAGAAAGATAAGTATCACATGATTTCAATGAACAAAATAAACCGATGGACAAAATAGATCCAGAGGCACAGAAGCATGGAATAGACTGCTGAATCTCAGGAGGAAGGTAGGGTGGGAGGGTAGGAAAGGAGTGATTAATGGGGAACTTATATGCATATATGCATAACCCATGGACACAGACAATACAGTAGTGAAGGCCTGAGAGGGGTGGGTATGGAGTGGTGGGGGTCAATGAGGAAAAAACACACACACACAAACAGAGGGGACATCTGTAATACTTTCAAAATAAAGATAAATTTAAAAAATAAATGTGTGTTTAATAAATAAATGAAATCATACTTAGTTTTGCCACCCATTTCTGTTTGTTATGCTACTTTAATGATATGCTATGTACGTTATCAAAATATCCTAACTGATAGCAGAAAATGGGGTGAAACTTTTGCCTAAAAACCAATTGGTTGCATCATTTAATATATCCTGAATATTTAAGTTTTAGACAAAGGTTATTGAGTATCCTTGAGCTTCCTTCTGAAATATCAAAAATTCCAAATACACATCTATATGCGCACACACACATCATATATATATATATATATATATATATATATATATATATACTGATGCACAAAAATTGTGCACATTGAAAGGAAATTAATTAGAATATTTTAATATTGCTATTTGCCCTTTCTCTAAAATAGAAATGTCAACCAAATTCATGATCAACAATGACAGGTCAAAACACATGCATGCGATTGGCACCAGTGAGAGCTTTATAAACTTGCTTAATTAGACCTGCTTTCTGACTTAGCTAATCTTTTTCCAGCCCAATGAAGCACCCCAACTTCTCTTTCAGGTAATTGTCAGCAACACAGCTGTAAATATCAACATGAGGCAGATTATTATTGTAGATCACACAGGGAGAACAAAGGGTGAAATATTTAACTGCAACGGTGTTTGACTATATTTTGTGCAGTGAGAAAACCTGAAGTACTTTTTAAGTTCCACCATTTCTTCTTTTCAGTTGGGTCAAGTTTCTAAACTTTCTAAATCTCCATTTTTCAGTGAATGAAAAGAAAATAGAATTCTACTGAGTCTCCTATCTACCTACTCCAGGATTTCTGTGAGGATCAAAGGAGATGAGGCACATGAAAATGCTTCACAGACATTTGGTTAAGATGTAAAATGTTTGCACCTGGCTATAAAGCAAGTCGTGTTCCTGGGCTGAAGAAACTCTAAGGAAGCTAGCAGCTAGGGAGAGGAAGCCGGGCATTGCTATGTGCTGTCATTACCCAGCTCCCACAGCAACCGTTTCCATTTTGCTCCATGGGGTCTTGGCAGTGTTGGCTATAATTCGGTGGGGTGTTGCTCTGGGGTGTGGTGGGGCCTGTGTCCCATTGGGGGAAGCCGAGTGTTGCTTTGTGGGTGTCAGTCCATAGTGCCATTTGTTGTTAAATGGCCAGTGAGTGTCACAGGAGTCCTGCATTGTGCGTCTGCCCCCTGGCGGTCAGTGCGCATCATAGAGACCGGTCAGACAGTTGAGGAACACTTAGCATATTAGCCTACTAGAGGCCTGATGCACAAAATTCGTGCAGGAGTAGGCCTTCCTTCCCCCAGCTGCCAGCACCAGCTTCCCTCTGGCACCCAGGCTCCCCTGGCAGCCCTGGCAGCCCTGGCTTCATCTGGAAGATTGTCTGGAAGGACTTCCGCTCTAATTAGCATATTACACTTTTATTTTATTTTATATTTTACTTTATATATACAAATTCACAATAGCACTGTGTATACACATAAAATACAATAGCACAAATCAGTGGTCTGCTGATCTGCTTAAGGGAACACCCTTAATTGCAGCAGGGATAGTGTAGCAGGTTGAAAGGTGGCCTCAAAAGGGTAGTTCTGTCCTTTAGTCCCCAGATCCTGTGATTATTATCTTATTTGGAGACAGGGTGTTTGCAGATGTAATTAAGTTAATGATCTCAAGATGATAGCATCCTGAATGATTGGGCGGGTCCTAAGACAAATGACAGTGTCTTTATAAGAGAAAGAAGAGAAGAAACAGACGCAAGGAGGAGAGGGTGATATGAAGGCCGAGGCTGAAATGGGATGGTGTGGCTGAGAATAGTAGGAGCCCAGGTGCCAGGCAGTGTCCCCGAGAACCCCTGGAGGGAGTGAAACCCCACTGACATCTTGATCTCGGACTTCTAGCCTCCAGCACTGAGGGAATACATTTCTGTTGTGTGAAATCCACAAGTTTGTAATAATTTGCTATGACAGGCATAGGAAACTAGTGTAGGTGAACTAGATAAAAAAAATATTTTGCTGCTAATTTAATACAGAACTTTGAAGCTGAGTAGCACCAGAAACAAATGAGGAGCTAGGAAAGGTATCCAAATTTCCCTTTATGATTATCACCTGTTATGTGAGACAGTTCAGTCACATGCACTATCCTGGTAAATTATAAAACATGTCAGTGATTGAGGTATTCCATAACCATCTAAGAAAGAAACTAAGGTAAACAACAGGGATACAAATTATGTTTTACTTTAGGTTTTATCTGGGCAACTTTGCATGATGGACAACAACAACAAAAAAATACCATTCTGTAGCATTTTGGGTGAATAGGATTTTAACAAAAACTTTCGATACCAACTTCTTCATTAAACAATTAGTATTGAGAGGCTACTATATGCTAAGCACTGTTAGAGTAACTGAGGATGCAGCAGTAAGCAAAATGGAAAAAAAAACACACAAAACAAAACACGTTCCTCTCATGAGGCTTACTTGCAAGGAAGAAAAGATAGACAGCAAACAAATACTTAAATAATTTATATAAGCATAAGTGTCATGAAAAGAAACAAAACAGAATAAGGCACAAAGGGCATATGGAAATGGGGGGTTTGGTTTTTCTAGGTGGCTCAGGAGGCCCTCTCTGAAAAGGTGATCTTGAGTAGAGGTTTGAAGAAAGTCAAGGGGTAAGGTAGAACGATAGCTGAAGCTGTGTTCCGGACAGAAGGAGTGCCAGTTACAGGGCTCTGAGGAAGGTGTGTGCTTGAGCACTTTAAGCAGCTGCCCGGAGGCCAGCTGGAGGGGGTTGAGCTAAGGGAGCATGGTATGATTTGAAGTTAAGAAAAAGTGATGGGTAGAGCTCGCAAGATACTTTAACTCATTGTAAAGAATTGAGATTTTACTATTAGTGAAATGGGGAACATTGGAGCTTTTTGAATTAGAAGTGCTATGACCTAGCCCATATTTTTAAAGGACCATTCTAGCAAGTAAATAACCAGAACAAAGGCAGAAGCATGGAGGATGTCTAGTGGTCTACTGCAAAAGGTTAGAGATGATGGATGGGCTTTGGTGACAGAAGTACCGGGAATTCAATGTGGTCACACGATGGATATATTTGATGTTAGACCTGACATGATTTGTTGATGGACTAGATGTGGGATGTGAGAACAGAGAGGAGTCAAGGATGTATGGTGAGCAGAATTTTGTCCCTTATGTTTCCACTCCCTCATGTTGCCCCCATGGTTATGTTATGATACGTGGCAACAAAAACTTCTGATACAATCGCCTGAATTTAAAAGCAACAGAAGAAGTCGGTGAGTAATTCAAATCTTTACAGGGCCTGGACTCAGCCTTGCTGGTGGGCCACGCGGACTGCATGAGAAGAAATAGGGGAGGCCTATAGGAGCACAGACCTTCTGCTAGCAGACAGCCATCAGGGAAAACAGACCTCAGTCCTACACCTGAGAGCATCTGCATTTGGTCTGCAAGCTGAAGGAACCTGGAAGTGGGCTGTGCCCTAGAGTCTCTAGTAAGGAATTGCCCCGCTGACCTTGATTTCAGACTCAAGGGTCTTAGCTTTTAGAGTCTCAGCAGAAGACCCAGTTAAATCATGCTAGAATGCCCACAGAACTGTTGACATAATCAATGGGTGTTATTTTAGGATGCTAAGTTTGTGACCATTTGGTATGGCAACAAAAGAAAATGAATACTGATTTTTGTAAGGTTTTACTTCTAAGCATCTAGAAGAACGATTTGGTGAGAAAGTTGTCTTGGGAATAGGAATGGAAATTGAGTCTTTAGTTCAGATGCTATATTAGTCTAAGATTACATTCGCTGTTAAGATAAATTCAACAGCAAATAACAATGTCATTAACCAGGCCGGAGTTTGTTTCTCTCTCACATTAAAGAATCCTGGAGAGACAAAGTCTAGGGCTCTGGTGCTAACTCCAGACATCGGAAATCCAAGACTCCTTCTTTCTTGTTGCTTTGTTCTCTCTCATGTATTGTCTCATGGTCTAAGATGACTCCTTGAGTTCTAGTAATATCTATAGGTCAAGAAGTCCCAAAGGAGAAGGAGAAAGAGGGCATACCTCATCCTTTTTAGGAAGATGCCCCACAAGTCCTACATGACACATGTGCCTGTATTTCAATGGCTAGTACTTCAAGATTAGATGATGCTTTAATGAAAATAAAAATTTGAGCTGGATGTATTGTACCTCAAATAAAATCAAGGATCTGTTACTGAGAAGAATGGAAAGAGGTGATATTAAAATAGGCAAACAGCTGTCTCTTCAATAGACATGCTGAACTTAAGATATCTTTTTTGGTAGTTTTTTATTTTACATTTTTATCAAATTTTTACTTAAAGAAAATTTCAAATCTTCAAAAAAATAGTACAGTGAACACCCACATATGATTCTCTTAGACTTTCCAGTTGTTGATATGTTGACAGATTTGTTTTCCCTATCCTCTCCTATTCCCACTTTTCTTTCTTTCTTTCTTTCTTTCTTTCTTTCTTTCTTTCTTTCTTTCTTTCTCTCTCTCTCTCTCTCTCTTTCTCTCTCTGATATAGATATATAGATGATATAGATATAGATGATATAGATACAGATAAAACCTTCGAGAGATACAAGGAACAAGAAATGGCATGGTGAGACTTTAGACTGCCGTGAAGAACAAGAAGGAAGAAGGATTGGGGAGCAAGAGTCTCAAAAGGTGGCAGAGTTCTAAGCAAGTTTTTGCAAGGCCAATGGGAAGTCCTTAAGCCGAAGTTGCCTGTTAAAGAAGTCCAACCCTTGCAGGATTGGGCTTCCATGAATACCGTGACTGTGCACAGTCATTGGTGGAGAAGCCTACAGGCAGTGTGCTCTGGGCTTGAACATAAGGGTGGGTCAAGGAGAGCAGCTCCTGGAGCAGTCAGTCATGCTCCCCACAAATAGATCTAAGTGGCACACTTTCATAGTGGCCACATCTAATACTTCATTATGTATCATGTGAGGACAGGAATATTCTCCTACATAACTACAATGCCATTATTCTGCCCTGAAATTTCATGCTGACAATTATGTTATCCAATGTATTCTGAGATATTCTTTGAATATTCAAGAGGAGATAACCAGAAAGCAGTTTCCTTTAAGCTTCTGGAGTTTAGTGCCGAGTAAAATGGTAGAGACAACATAGTCAAACCTTTATTAATATCTAAAAGTAATGGTAGGAAGTTATCACATATTCAAAAGCTCACATTATATACACACTAGAGGCCTGAGGCATAAAATTCGTGCAAGAGTAGGCCTTCCTTCCCCTGGCTGCCAGCATCGGCTTCCCCCTGATACTCAGAATGGCTTCCCCACAGCCCCAGCTTAGTCCGGAAGGTCGTCCAGAAGGACGTCCAGTCTAATTAACATATTATGCTTTTATTATTATAGATTATGGGTCTTACTCTAGAAGAAATAAATAAAAAATAGAAAGACAGAAATGGGAAAAAAATGTAGTAAAACAGAACTCCAGAGAACATTACTACCAGCAAAATAGTTAGTTGTGTTTTTTTTTTTTCAAATGAGAGTGATAAATATAATAAAATTAAGTTGCATGGCTAAAAAAATTCTTGAAAGGTAAGATATTTATTAAGAATAAAAATGTATTAATAAATACCCATTAATCTAATTTCAGATCATATTAGAAATATTAAGGAATAAGATAGAGAGCAGAAAATATTAAGGAGTGGGAATAAAAGTATATTAGCGTCTTTGCTTTCAATGAGGGAAGTCCTAAGCTATAATATGTTTCTTGGATTTAACTATATAAGATATCTTCCCACAACTGCACCTACTAATTTAAACTTCTAACTCCTGGGAAAGTCTACTCGAATAATCTCTAGGATGCTCAAACTATGTCACACTTGCCAACAAACATCTTTTTTCAGTGGCTCTATGTCTGTTTCACAGTCTCTGCCTCAGCTCTGCTCGTTAGTCTCTATCATTAGCACAATCCTTCAGAGGCTCCGCACCCGTCTCTCTGCTAGCACCCACCATTACACCCAAGGTGATTCTCACCGGAGGTCACTGCACAGCCATCATTTGGTCTTTGAATTTCAGTGCTGTGCCATATGCTTCATGTCAAAGCAGGAAAAGTTTCCTCTCCCCAGTCATGTGCCATATTTGGACCCTTGAACACCAGGCATGCTGCTCTGCAAAGAGTAACTGATGCTCTGCCAACAGTTTCAGAACTGAGATGCTGAGAAAGTGTCTGCGACCGGAGTGAATCTGGGCTATGCTAGAAGTTTCCACACTAATAATCCTTCGTGCTCTTTCTGTCCACTGAGCTCCTCATGCCAACATCTAAAGCATAGTCTCACCTAAAAGGAACACTGGACATGGCTGCACATCAGTAGCAGTCACAGCTTGGCCGAAATCTAGGACTCCACCCTCATAATAAGCAGAGATAAAAGATTTAATAATAGTTTATAAAAATGTAAGATGAACATAGAACCAAGAACACGGTGTCAATATCCAAATCTCTGGAGGAAAAATTTAAAAAACTTAACTCTATACACAAAAGACCTAAGGAAACAGCAAGGGAATATTAAAAAATCAGGAAAGCAGAAGAAGTATAGCAACCAGAAAGTAGTAAAACAGAATAATAATAATTATGATGATAAATGTAACTGTGTTTTAGATCAGTATTATAAGATAAAGATTTTTACAGAAAGATTTTTTTTAAGTAAGGAAAGATTTAACAGATAAACATAACAAGCAAAACAATGAAAGAAGGAATGGTAAAAGTTAAAAACAATTAGACACTGCTTTGGGCAATAAATGGCAGTGAACAGAACAGATACTGACCTGCACTCACAAATTTAGATACAGTGGGACAAGACAACTCACATTTAACCAACGTGCCGCCATTGTGGCTCAGTTGGTTGATACCATCCCATGCAGCAAGAGGTCGCCGTTTCTATTCTAGGTCAGGATTCTCAGTCAAGGCACATGCCTCCTGCACGTCCTCCAGTAGGGGACATGCAGGAGGCAGACAACCAATATTTCTCTCTCATCTATGTTTCTACTTCTCTCTCCTCTCCCTTCCTCTCCCTGAAAGCAATAAAAACATATTTAAAATAATACAAAAATAAAAGACGCTAATTGCTTACTTAAAAAACAACAGCAGCATTTAACAAATTAATAAATGACTTGTCAGAGAATGAGAGGGCTGTATGGAAAAACTGAGGGTAAGGAAGGCAGGAGGAGCTGCAGGATGGGAGTTACTATCTGACCTGTGATGGTCAGGGAAGGCCTCACTGGTGAGCGATATTTGAGTGTGGAAGGAAGTGAGAAGGATAGCCATGTAGAAAGATGGGGGAAGAATGTTACCACAGATGAAGCAGCCATTGTAAAAGTCTGCAACTGAGCACATTTGGAGTGATCAGGGAACAGCAAGAAGGCCCGTGTGATTGGAAAACCATGAGGAGAGTAATAGGAGTTCATGTCATAGCATCAGCAGGGACCAGATGACGGGGGACCTTTTAGGTGATTGGGTTTTGACTTTTATTGCAAGTGGTCTGGGGAGCCACTGGAACATTTTGAGCACAGGAGTGACACGAGCTGGCTTTTAAAAAATGACTTTTGTTGCTTGTTGAAAATAGAATTAAGAATTGAGGAGAGCAGAATGGAGGGGAAAGAGAATTAAAGATTTACTGTGATAGTCCAGGTGAGAGATAACGGAGGTTTGGATGAGGATGGCAGTGAGAAATGCTCCAATTCTGGACCTATTTTCAAAACAGAGTTGACAGACTTTCATGATTAGTTAGATGCCATTAAAAGTGCTAACGTGCTTGCTTGTTTTCCTTATAAGACTCTAAATTCTTTGATGGCAGGAAAAGTGTATTACTGAGTTTAGATCCCTTGTGCTAACACAACATTTTCCCTACAGCACACAATGAATATTCTCCAACTAAGTCTAATTTCTATATACATATCTTTAAGAATGGCATTGTGGAATGGTAATAGATGCAGAACCATGTAAATCATTCAACACTGCTCAAAAATTATCGGTCCATTAAGTTCATGAACAGAATAGCAATCTAAAGTATAGCTGGAAGAAAGGCTAAGATTAGTATGCTAGACCAAATGGGCGTATGTTGCTTTCACTGCTATAATTTTTTCATACAAAACTCCATGCATATACATTATTCTTTAAAATAAAATGCTATTAGACTCTTACACATAATGTCAACATATAAATACTAGAAAAAGGTACTATATAATCAAAGTTGTTTTAAAATAACCAGGATAGATTGTTATGTATGGTTAGAACATTTCAAGTAAAATCTTCAAAGGACTTTTAAATATGGTTAATTCAGATGCTAAGGGTACAATAATAGTGAGCATGATAGCTCACTTATAAAATTGTTCATCTCAATGAAATCAATGATTCATTAATTCAAAATTTTTACAGTAGGTTTTTGATGAGGTTAAAGCTGTAGAATGCTCCTATGTTATTACAAATAGCAAATAGCCATCGAAAAGGATGTGCTCCTTGTTATGAAATTCAATATGTGATATTCATTTGAAAGCATTCTAAATGCAAAATAAAATATACCCATCTTAAGTCTCCTGCCATCATGCAGCTGAAAGAGCTGATTACAACTGATTTTACTCATATCTATATGTTGTTCTAATTTTACATAGTCTTTTCCATTCCTTTTGCAAGATATCTGGAGCATTTTTAGTAATAACACTAAAAAGTAACATCATTTGGATGCACACTAAAACACCAAGTGTAATGCAGTTCCCTGCTATAAACATATATTTTGTTGGCACTTGCTTGCATACAAATTATACAGAACTCTTAACATTCTTCATATAGAACTCAAAGAGCCTCCAGTTAACTTTCATGAAAATTGAATTTTGTTTTTTATTATTTTTTGGTTATATTAAATGTAACAAAATGTATGGTTTGCATTAAAGACATTTTATCGGGGGACATCAGTTAATTTCTTAAATATTAACAAATTGAACTTTATAATACTCTTGAAATCTAAGGTTATGTGACATACCTCCTCACTGTGGGGTTGGGGGAACAAGAAGAGATAAACCAAAGCACTTATATACTTACTAGAAGCCTGGTGTATGAATTCATGCATGGGTGGGGTCTCTAGGCCTTGCAGGCCATCAGGGACAATCAGGGCCAGGGTCATTGGGGCCTGTCAGCTGTGGAGAGGGATGAATGGAGGGACCCCAGGTCAATCGGGGCCTGCCGGCCATTGGGACAAATGGGGCACAGGAGGTTGGCCACTGGCCCTAAGAAGGCAACTGGCCCTTGGCCCCCCTGGGAAAGGGGCCATATCCACCACTACCCACCCTTGGTTCCCCATCCCAGGCTGGAGCCAAAGGCCCTTGAGGGGTTGGGAGAGGAGGCAATGATCATTGGGCTAGGTGCGGAAGTAATGGAAGACAAACGCAGATGCCACTGGCCAGCCACAGCCACGGGAGGTTGACTGTGGGAGTATCCTGTGGGAGAGCACTGACTACCAGGAGGCAGCTCCTGCATTGAGCATCTGCCCCCTGGTGGTCAGTGTGCATCATAGCGACTGGTCAACCAGTCATTCTGGTGCTTCCAATCATTTGGTTGTAACAGTTGCTTAGCCTTTTATATATATAGATATGCATAGCCCATGGACACAGGCAATAGGGTAGTGAAGACCTCAGTGGGTAGGTAGGGACTGGGAGGAGGGGAAGAAGGGAAGAGGGGAAAAATGGGAGATATCTGTAATACTATCAACAATAAAAAATATATTTAAAATTGGAAAAAAAATGTGGCTTTCCTGGGACCACCCTTTTGTAATTAATTACCATTATTTTAGAAACTATAGTTACCTTTATATAGCTTGAAATTGTTTAGGATGAGGTATGAAATGTACTTTACATAGTGAAATGTATTATATGACTATATTGAGAAGAGGCTAGAAAAATTAAATAAATCTCATCTTCTAGTGATTTACACTAAGATGTAGGACTTTCCCCTATATTCAACACAACTGTGAATGTAATCAATATGTTTATCGACTTGTTATATATATGCTTTGTAGAAGAGCCTGTCTTATTCTTTTTTTCTGCTCTAGCAATGTTTGACACATCATAAACATTTAATAAATGGTTAATAAATGGCTACTATTGGAATGAAAGAAAAAAACAGATGAATGGATGAATTAATTAACCAAGTAATTAATCAAGTTGACATTGTCAATCTTATATCACTGCATACATGTGTACTGAATTGATTTTTTAGCCATAATGACTATTTTTGGATTTGTTTCTGAGTTATCTACATTTTTTTAGATGTACATTTCTGGCTCACTCAGAACTCATTACCTATATTTAAGAAACAGGGAATTGAGATAGAGTATGACCAAGAAAAAGTACAAAATGATGTGGTCTGCTGCTATTGAGTCAAGGTGAGATCATATTTAGTGTAGAATATCCAAAATGTTCAGCAACCACATACCCTGGCTGCATCTACCACCTCCTCCCTGCTCTTAGCTTGAACTTTTTCATGTGGTAATGGCAGTATTCTAGACAGCAAGTTTCCATGAACAAGTACTTAGCAAACCTCTGCTTGTGTCATGTTTGTTTATTTCCTTTCAGCCAAATTTAGTCACTTGTCCAAGCCTTGAGTTGGGTAAGGGCAGTCTACATGGGGATATAGATTCCTAAGGGGCATGATTCATTGGGGTTGGGAGTTAATATAACAAATTACCAAAGTTTAACACAATGGATTATATATACTACAACAGTTGCCCCAGATGCAAAGTTGAAAAGAATCGGATGTCAGAAAGACAAAATCTGAGGAGGCTTGTTTCAGTCACCAAGGTAGAGATGTTAGTAGCTTGAAATAAGCAAGTGGCAATACGATAGAGGGTGGTGGATGAATTTGAAAGTTATGAGTTAAAATCAAAGGCATTGGTATAATGGGATATGGGTGTGAGAGAGAAGTGGTATGCAAGAAGACTAAAATTTCTGGTATGTGCACCTGGGTAAAGGGTGGTACCAATCCTGAGATAAGAAACATTGGATAAGAACAGTACTACGATCATGAATTTGGTGCTGGATATTTTTAGCCAGAAACTCCTTTTAGTTATCCAAGTGAGAATGCCAAATAGGTAGTTGTATATTTAGATCTAGAGCAGAGAGAGAGGTCTGATGCCAAAGATAAAATTTAAAGATCATCATTAAAGCCATGAAGTCACCTTGAAAACACATTGCAATGGGATAATCATTAGACATTCAGATTAGTAAATATAGGACTGGGAATGGGAGCAGAAATAGAGATATTTCAGTGTCTCCAATTTTTGCCAGAATTTGTCTATGGTAGGGATAGACCTATGCAATATCTGCAAGAAAATGTGGAATCAGTTAACTTATTTTTCTTTAATTTATTAACTTTCTAGAGACAAAAAAATAATTGAACATTAAAAAAATTATCATAGGTAGAAACTTGAAGTGAAAAACATGTTGAAGTCATAGACCTCCTTGACTCATTTACTCAGCTTATTGTTGAATTTAGTAAATTAATTTTAGTTAGTTGCCATCAACTGATGGAGTTGATCCAAGAGGTATTTAGATGTTAATAGGAAACAGCTCTCTAATTTACCTAATATCCTAATATCTGGAGTACCCATTCTTTAGGTTTTAATGTGTCTAAATCCTGTCTGTCCTTCAAGAGCACATTCAAATACACCTTCTCTATTTCTTCTTCCCTCAGGCCTACTCCTCCCTAGGATTAGATGTTAATATTTCTCCACTTCACCTGTATCCTATATGGTTTTCTCTTTTTTTCTTTGTAAGGTCCTTTCTTTACTTACTCTATCCTCTTGAGAGTAGTTATTGCTTCTTATTTGTTTTTCTATCTCCTCAATGCAAAATACATAATAGGCAATCAAAAAAGTTTTAGTGAATTTCAGGCTCATAGTTCTTTAAGGCCATCATTTTTGGACAAGAGTTGTGTGTGTGTGTGGGGGGGGCATGTAGGGGAGGTCCTTCTTCAATGCACAACATATAGTTTTGTGTTTGTTTGTTTTTAATTCTCACCCAAGGATTTTTTTTTTCTCATCAATTTTTAGAGAGAGGAGAGGGTGAAAGGGAAGGAGAAGGGAGAGAGAGAGAGAAAGAGAGAGAGAGAGAGAGAGAGAGAGAGAGAGAGAGAGAGAGAGAGAGAGAAACATTGATGTGAGAGAGTCACATTGACTGCCTCATGCACACCGGGCAACTAGGGCTGGGAATCAAACTTGCAAGGAAAGTACATGCGCTTGACTGTGAATCAAACCTGGACCCTTTGGCTTGTGGGCCGAAGCTCTAACTGAGAAACTGGCTAGGGCCACACCACATGTTTTATTACCTATCTGACATACTCAGTAGACCCCTTTTTGCCACTTTAGTACTAAGAAAAATTCTAATTGAGGATTGTCTCTGGTTGATACCTACAAGAGTCAATAAGTTTTACCCACGGATATTATCTTCTCTTTTGATAAAAAGATTGTATCTCAGGGTAGTCACACTTAGTTACATCCCAAATGCTTTATAATGATGATAATTAGCATTTAAATAGAACCTTACGGGGGGGGGGGCTTATAGCCATGTTTATTATTTAATGGAACAGTCACACTGTTGTCCTTTTTGAGAAATCTTCCAATATAAAAACCTATGGTATATAGATGTCATAAAAGCCTGGGAGCTTATAGAGTTAGTGATGCTATGCATTTCACCAGAAAATTCAATTTTACTATAAAATCAAAATGTGGAAGACTATTAGAACTTTCTAGCCCTGAAACTTAGCATGCAACATATGTTCCAAGGTACAACCACATAAGACAAAAAAGAAAATAATGCCTTCTACAATAACCCACCATTTGTCAAGGAGAGAAACCTTTTCTTTCCAACAATTTCTTAATCCCCACAGGGCATGAGTGAGCACTGAAAGAAATCAGTCTGTTTGAAACTCTTGGTGAGATCATTCAAAGCCAGTCTCAGGCTGTGATCAGTCATAAGACACTCCTGATTTTGAGAGCACCATAAGAGCATAGTTAGACCTTCAAAAAATAAATCTCAATTCAAGACCCTATTGGCTTCTGACAGTTATCTCATCATCATGGCTATTATGCTACTGTGTCTTAGAAGAATGGTAGTTTTTATTTTCCATTTCCATCTTAGATGTCAAGTTTTTTTCTGATCTTTCATGGCTTAGTTTTGTAGCTTGTGAACTTTGCAAAGAAATACAGGACAAGGTCTGAAATCAGGTTGATGAGAAAACTGTAATACAACTTGAGGTAAAAGGTGAAACGCAGATAAAAATAAAAATTTCCTATTTTGTTAGAAACTGAATATACTTTTCTATTTATTAAGAGCTGCAACATTTATTTTCACCTGAAATTTTGGAGATTAATATATGGAGGGAACCTGGAGAAGTGGAAAGACCACTAAATTAAAAGTCAGTCACATGAGTTCTAACTTGTTTACCATTAACTAGTTGTATGACTTTGGAGAAAATTAATAAAAACTTTACAGGAAGTTAATGTTCTATATTTTTAAAATAAGAAATTGGGAGTTAATAACTACCTTAATTTTATATTTTGAGGTGAAATTCTGTAAGTAGAAACATACAATTAAAAAGTAGAAACTGCCTTTATTGATGTGATTAGAGCCTCGGTCCTCTAATACATTTTATCAGAACTAATTCATCATGTAGAAACCCATTACTGTATTCAGCAATCAATAATTATTTTAAAACAAAATTGCTTCTTCATTTGTGGTTTAAATCACTTCTACTCAACCAATTTTTTGCCTCAGCATCTTTAGCAGAAGTCAGGGGTTGACGCATTTCCATAGAACCTGTTTCTTAGAGTTTCTAGAAACTAGAGGCCTGGTGCACAGAAATTCGTGGGAGGTCCCTCAGCCCAGCCTGCACCCTCTCGCAGTCCAGGACCCCTTGAGGGATGTCCACCTGCTGGCTTAGACCCTCTCCCCAGGGGATTGGGCCTAAGCTGGCAGTCAGACACACCTCTGGGAGCCCTCGGAGGATGTCCATCTTCCAGCTTAGCTGTAGTTGGACATCCTTAGTGCTGCCAAGGAGGTGGGAGTTGTCAGCCTGGCTTGTAACTAAGCGGAGCTTCCCCTGTGGAAGCACACTGACCACCTGGGAGCAGCGCCTGCATTGAGCATCTGCCCCCTGGTGGTCAGTGGGTATCATAGCGACTGGCTGATCCATTCTTAGAGTCAATATGTGTATTACTCTTTAATTATATATATGATATGATAATAGCTGAATCAATCAGAATGTTGGTACAACTTCACTCACTGGCTTTCCCAATGAAATCACAAAGCTATCTAAGCACCGATTATAAAAGAGAAAAAAATTATTTAGAAAATATCTACATAAAATTTTGCATTCAAACTTAATATATACACAGATGTAATTTGAAGTGTGAAATAAAATAGTTTACATATTACAGAATACAGAGTTCAAAGTGTATGCATAGAATCTCAAGCAACACCAAAGCTCTAAAAAATGAATTCTTCCTCTTATTTAAAAATAATGATTTTATGATAGGATGATTCTTAAGATGAATCAGATTGACATGAGAAAGCAATATCCCATAAGAGAGACTTTTTTTTGTTTGGAAAATATGTTTTTAAGTATTTACTAGAGGCCCAGTGCACAAAATCTGTGCATGGGTAGGGTTCCTAGGCCTGGCCAACGATCAGGACCAATCTGTGGGGTAACCAGCAGGGCTATCAGTGGGGGCGGGGGGTGGGCTCTGGCACCTACCTTGTCTGGCCTGGGGCCTGTGGGCTGGGGACAGCTTCTGCATTGAGTGTCTTACCCCTGGTGGTCAGTGAGTGTCATAGCAACCAGTCATTCCACCTGCTGTTCTGCTATTTGGTCAATTTGCATATTAGGCTTTTATTATATAAGATATTTAAAAATTTTTGTTTATTTCAGAGAGAAAGGGAGAGGGAGAATGAGAGAGAAACATCAATGATGAGAGAGAATCATTGATCAGCTGCCTCCTTCAAGCCCCACACTCAGAATCAAGCCCACAACCCAGGCATGTGCCCTGACCTGGAATCAAACTGTGACTTCCTGGTTCATGGATTGGCCTCAACCACTGAATCATGCCAGTGGTGTGAAAACATGTTTTTATTGATTTTAGCATGTGGAGATGAGAGGGAGAAATAGAAACATCAATTGGCTGCCTCCTGCATACACTGTACTGGGGTTAATAAGCCTGCAACCTGGTCATGTTCACTGATGGGGAAGTGAGCTGGCAACTCCTCTGTGCATGGGTCCATGCTGAACCACTGGGCATGTGGACCTGGTCCACTAAAGAATCTTAAAACAGGCAATCCAATTATATCATCCCAGCTTTAAATTTCATGATTCTTAAAACAATCTCATCAAAATGTTTTTTTCTAAAATATGACCTAGATGGTTAGTGTATAAAAATAATTACACTTGGAAACAATACACAGATGTACCATTAATGAATATAAGTATTTTCATACTATCTATGATACAGCCCATTTCAGAAGTTTTAGGATATCCACTTTTAAAGAAACAGAATGCACAGAAACACTGCACTCTCCTTGAAAATGGTAAAAAGTGTCATTGTCATACTATGAATAAATATTAAATAATTAAAAAATAATGATTTTTAAAAAGTAGCAACATGGACTCAAGCAAACAGCACTTCAATTTGAGCAAGAGATTTGATGGCTCCCTGTCACAATGGTTAAGACCTTAGGCTCTATCTTTCATTAAACTTGGGTTTGAACACTGGCTCCTGGATTTACTCGGTACATGATCTTGGACAAGCAACAGAACCTCTCTTAGCCTCAATTTTCTCATACAAATTGTTGATAAATGTGTCTTTCCTGCTATCTCACAGACTACTGAGATCGCATGAGTAATAGATGAAAAAGTATTCATAAATTGCAATGCCAATGTAATCTTAATTGATGGAATAGTAGTTAATTTGGGTACTAAGAAGACCTTTGTTCTGCTATATGAAGACACTCTACGAGTGTTATCTTTCGTGAAGTCTTCTGCATTCATATGTAATGAAGAGATTTTCCTAATTAAGGGGTATGTATAATGAGTTAAAATAGGTTTCTACATAAAGTACCATACCACAACATGTCTTAAACAGATCTGGGTTATGAAACTGTCAAGTTAAATGTTAAAATATAACCTTAGCCTGATGAACTTAAAAATATAACACCATGTTGCATTTGGATTCGAAGCAGGGACTTTTGATTTGTCTATCAAGGCACACTAAATAAAGAAGGATTTAACATTATAGGCCCATGACTTGTGACTAACTTGAGTTAACTTGATTAATAAGGAACACAAAATTAGGGTGTCTATCTTTTCTGAACTTGATTCATGGGAGGATAAAATGCATCACATGGGTGCAGATTGCCTAGAGAGAATGACTGGGAAAATAGGATTGGAAACCTGACAAAAACAAGCAAATAAGACCTGAAGAAAGAACACTAATACTTTTTACATATCTGCTACATACCCGGCAGTGTGTAAGGTATTCATAAATATATCCTCATTTATTCTCCATAGGAACACTGTACAGATGGAAATATTAACTTCATTTTTTATAGAAGAAAGTGAGCATGAATAAAATGGAATACTTGATCTAGTCCATAAGCTACTTAGTAACAGAGGCAAAGGAATTTCAGTGATCATAACCTCCTTTCTAAAGCCATACTTCATAAGAAGGGCTACTTGAAAGTTGTCACCAGCTTAGCACCCAAAGCTCCACCCACATACCTGTAGAATTTTGTGGTAGGAAGCAAGGTTGACTGATTGTTTTGAGGCATAAATCTCTCAGACTTAGCAATTATATTGTGATGAGGTTGAGAGAAAGCATCTTGTTCTTCAAGTGATGGGGGAGAGTTTCCTAAAAATCTAGGGGTTTCTTGGAGAAGAATGGCCATGGTTAGTATTGGCCATGGGGTGGTACTGCTGCTACCAGGAGTGACTGAAGCAGACGGTAAAGTATTTCACATTCATGAGTGAGATCTAGGAGAAAGAGTGGCATTACAGAACTGAGAAATACTTGGTGATAGTCATGGGCACATGCCTACAAGGTTTCCAAAAAAAGAATTGTTATAATGCTACAATTCTACCTTTATTCTTATTTAGGCATCACAAGTGGTGTCTCCTTACATTAGCATACAGCAAATATGGAGAAGCCAAAACACCCAACAACTTAAATTTTTCTCTCAGGCTCAGACACCACAGGGTTTAGGTTTATAGAGAATGAATTTCTTATTTTTTTCCAGAAATTAAAATAAAAGAAATGAGAAAAAGGCCAACAAAGGTAGGAAAAATATTCTTATAGCCATCTTGCTAATCACCAAGAATTGTGGCTTGTATTCCTATTTTTTTTCTATAACACTAAAAGAAAATAACACATGACAACCCAAGTATTTCAAAATTAAGAAAGGATGTAAGTCAGGAAAAGAAGACATAAGGATCCAAGCCCAAATTCTACTCCAAAATGTATTTTTAGATGAAGAAAATAAAACTTGTGATTGTTCCAAATGCAGAAATGCAAATCTTTAATCATAAGACCTAAAAAAAAAATGGTTCCCTGAAAAAAATTGTTAGTAAAACTTCATACTAATTTAATTTCCTATTGATACCTGCTATAATATTTCCTTTTCACATTATGTATCAGAATAACATTTCTGTGTATCTGTTATGGTAGAAATCCCTGATGGAAGGCAAAGCAGCATAATAATTGCAATAAAGAATATTATTCAATTACATCTTCCAAGGAATTCTAATAGCACATTTAGAAGCTCTTGGTAGACTTTCTAGTGTACATTAACCACATCATCAATAGATGAATTATTTTTCATGCTATATTGACTTTAGGTGGGAAAGGGATGGCAAAAATGTGAGCAAAATAATCTTCACTGATTCTCCCATTAACTTCACCTTTCATTGAACACCATGATTCCAAATATATATGCTAATCTTGTGTGTTCATTAGCTTAAAAAGAGCTCAAATCAACAACTGATTTATTGTAGACAGCTTTGACACAAATGCATTTTCACTGATGCTAAAGACCCTATCTTTGACAAATGGAGTAACTAAAGGGGAGAAAGAAAGGAGCAAAGAGCATCTAGCCAGTGTTGCTCAATGGTCAGGGTTCAATTTCCAGTCAGAGGACATACCTGGGGTTGTGGCCTTGATCCCCAGTAGGGAGTCCAGGAGGCAGCTGATCAATGATTCTCATCATTGATGTTTCTATTTCTCTCTTCCTTCCTCTCTGAAATCAATAAAGTATATATATATATATATATATATATATATATATATATATGATTATTTTTTTCAAAAAAAGAAGCAAAGAGCACATTTTAAGGAGTTAGCCTGATGAGGGCTATTTATAGAGGTTCTTTGGTTTAAGTAAGGGAGAAGTAGAAAAATACTTCCATGACAATGGTAAATGACACAGGCCTTTCACACTGGGCTATAATTTCTGTTTATCTTAGTAAATGAAAAGCCTTAATATGAATTATGGTAGGCAGAATGGTCACCCAAGAAGTCCACATCCTAATCCCTAAAACTGTGAATGTGTTACTATATGTGACAAAAAGAACTTTGCAGATGTACTTAAGGCTACAGACCCTTAAAATAGGGAGATCATACTGAACTATCTGAAAGGGCTCAGTTTAATCCCCTGAGACCCTTAAAAGCACAGATCTTTCTTGGCCTAGAGGCACAGAGATGTGGCAGACGTCAGAGAGATGCCGAGCATGAGAAGGATTAACATGCCTTTCAGGCTCTGAGATGGTCAACATGCAAGGACTAGAGAGAAGTCTGTCTCTAGGGACTAAGGGAAGCTTGCAACTAATAGCCAGAAAGTAAATAGGAACTTCGGTCCCATAACCACAGGAACTGGATCTGCCAACAACCTGAATGGCTATGGAAGTGGGTTTTTCCCAAAGCCTTCCAATAAGAACCTGGTTGATGGACATCTCAATTTTTATTTTTTTTGGTTCTTTGCAAAAGCAGAAACAAGAAGAGCCAAGCCAACCCAGACTTTACTGACAGAACTGTGAGAAAATAAATGTATATTGTTTTTAATGGCTAAATTTGTGGTAGTTGGTATAGCAGCCAGCAACTGATTAGCAGAAACCAATACAGGATATGTGAAGATGCACATAAAAGCAAAAGATCAATGTTTAGATGTAAAAATTTCAGATTAGCTCTCAAATGACTTTGAAAATCATGAGGAAATACTACTACCTCAGTTGGCACATTTTAGCATTACTCAAGGATATATACAGGAAACTCAGTAGTTCATAAGAAATGTTTCTTTCTCTCCATTGCTAGAAAATTTCTTCTTTAACACCTCATTCTTTTGTTTAGCCTCTGCAGTTTTTCATCCTGGTGCGCCAATTGGTTCTGCTACAAGATAGTGCAATATTCCTGGGCACTTTTCTATGTCATGAAGTTGTATTAGTGCTATTTCATAAATTAGGCTTTAAATATGTCTTTAATTTGCTGTGTATCATTTTATTTTATTATTGTTCACTTAGGGCATTGAATGTTTCCCTTTGAGTAGTAGTATTCACATTTTCTAATTCTAAAAATGTAAAGAGTGTCAGATCATTTACCTGCTTAAACTCCTTCAATGACTCTTCACAGCTCCATACTCATTTGCTTGGCCTAAACCACCCAGTATATTTTGGTCCTTGCTTAATTCTTCATCCTCATGTTCTTTTAGACTCATATATTACTCTTTGATCAGCCACACTGACATTGTTAACTTCTTCACAGCTATTTATATATGCCTCACCCTCTCTGGGTGCCTTGTTTTATTTATCAACTGCATAACTCCAAATGATATGGCAGAGCTCAATTTAAGGCACCCTCTCTTTCTAGAAGTCTTCTCTGCTCCTATGTAGTCAGGGTTAGATCTTTCTTCTCTGTCTTTTTATAGAACCCAATGCTTAAGCAATATTATAAGACTTGAATCATAGTGACAATATCAGCGTACTCAGTGATCCCTCCTTTTTAAAGTATAAACTTTTTAATAATAAAGAATGCATTTTTTTCTCATTTTGTATAGACAATTACTGTCACATAATAGGCATTAAATAATCTGTGATGAATGATGAAATGAATAAATGAATCAATATATCATATGAATCAATCAATCAAATCAGCTAATAGCTCTGGTTGCTCTTCAGGGTCTGGGAAAAATCAGAGTCAGAACCACGGGGTTAGTTAGCAGGGAATCATCTAAACTAATAAAAGCGAAATATTAAAATTAACCGTTTCTCCGAGACAGGGTAAGCCACGCCCACCAGCCAATCAGAGCGGCTGTATGCAAATTAGCCCAGCCAACATGGCGGCCGCCACTCACGGACCTGAGTAAACAGCCCTTTCCATTGCGGCAGAAGCGAAAGTGAAGCTGAGCCCCTCAGCTCAGCTCC
>PVJC01026089.1:0-24269 GCA_004026665.1 Murina feae
AAAAGCTAAAGGAGTTCATCACCACTCAACCAGTATTATATGAAATGCTGAAAGGTATCCTTTGAGAAGAGGAAGAAGAAAAAGTAAAGATAAAAATTATGAACAACAAATACATATCTATCAACAAGTGAATCTAAAAATCAAGTGAATAAAAAATCTGATGAACAGAATAAACTGGTGAATAGAATAGAATCAGAGGCATAGAAAGGGAGTGGAATGACAATTCACAGGGGGAAAAGGGTGTTGGGGGTGCGGGAAGAGATTGGACAAAAATTATACACCTATGGATGAGAACAGCAGCGGGGGGTAGGCGGGGGGAGGTAAGGACAGAGGGCGGGGTGGGAACTGGGAGGAGGGGAGCTATGGGGGGAGGGAAAGAAGAACAACTGTAATAATCTGAACAATAAAGATTTTTTAAAAAAGAAAAAGAAAAGAATATGACAGAAAGTCATCTTAAATCAAGGGCCTATAAGTAACGAAAAAGGAGATCCTCTCTAGGTGGTGCTCAGAGGAGTTACCATTCTCCCCATCAACACTGGGCTAGATGTATAGGCCCCTTCCTCCACAGCAGCAAAACAAAATAACACACGGGTTGCAACTGACAGTCATAGAAATTTCCAGACACAGAATTACTAGTAAACCAGCAGCCCATTCAGACATTTGCATACAAAAATAGGAACAGAGGTAACTAGGGTTATAAAAATGCAGTTATTAAAGAAACTTGACGCTAAATTCAAGCCTCAAAGTTGATAATTCAGAGACTATGATTTCCGTAAGTCAGCCCTAATTCAAAGAAATGGCCAGGCTGGCCTGGGCCAACTTTAGCTGTGGCCAGGACAGGATCCAACTTTAGATGTGGCCAACAGAAGCTCATCATCAGTTGATGAGGAAGAAGACTCAAAACAGAACCGGGGCAAATAATTCTGTAGTCTTACTGGCAAAAGGTTTCATCCATTCCTGTCTGTGGAAAGAATCCATACTTCAGTTGTATATCTTTCTTTACATTCTTTTTTTTACTAACTGTCATATTATTCATTCCACAGTATGTTTCATTTCTCCTCACATGATTCTTTTGCAAATTTTAGAAAGCCCTGCATTATGTCCCCTTCCATGTGTTTGACGTTGGTGGACACAAGATGGTGGGTGGGCTTCCTCTAAATCTTGTTGCTCAGAATACGTAATAATAATAATAATAATAATAAAAAATAAGAAGCAGCATCTCACATAAGCCTGTTACTGTTTGAATGTGCCACCTGTCACACTTCCAGGAATGAGACCTATTTTGCAAAGAAGGAAGGGGTTCTGCTGTAGAAACTACTCACTGAAGATCTTGTTTTATATTCAAGGGGACGGTTCCATAAAATTGTCCTTTTCAACTGCATAGAACAAAATGTGTGGTAGCTGGAGGGCTAGTCCCTATTTTAAAGTCCTAGAAAAGATGGGCTCTGATGATTATGGGCTATTTCCATTCTCTCTTCTGCTTCCCTGACAGGCGGTAATGTGGGTCTGAAGAGGAAACCAAAGATTAGTGGCTTAAATAAACCAGAAGTCTTGTTTTGCATAACTGCACAAATGTTCAAGCTCATTGTCGCTCAATATTTAAAGGCTGTGCTTCCTTCCATTAACCTCGATCTATCCTTTTAGCTGCTGTACTTTTTCCATACTGGACCAGTGTACCATTCTGGCAATTCTTCCTCCCCTCCTGTGTGGGTTTTATTCCCTGACAAAGGCTCTGTGCCTGTATCTCCCTGCCAGGATCCATAGGCTTACTGGTGACTAAAGTCTTAGTCTTGTTTAGTGCTGTATCTTCACCCATTGATTGAACTGAGACAGAACTATTAGCCATTGAACAACAAATTTAGCATAAACATCTGAGCTATAGAACTGTTAGGAGACAAGCCCTACTACATAAGGTTGGATAAAAATAGATACGACAGCCCTGACCGGTTTGGCTCAGTGGATGGAGCGTCGGCCTGCGGACTGAAAGGTCCCAGGTTCGATTCCGGTGAAGGGCATGTACCTTGGTTGCGGGCACATCCCCAGTAGGAGGTGTGCAGGAGGCAGCTGATCGATGTCTCTCTCTCATCGATGTTTCTAACTCTCTATCCCTCTTCCTTCCTCTCTGTAAAAAACCAACAAAATACATTTTAAAAAAAATAGATACGACAGGATGACAGCCCCAAGCAAGTTTCTCTATGAAGAGATGTCTTCCATTTAGTGTAATTGAACTCAATAATAATAATAAAAAAATCACACTCAAAAAAAAAAGGAGGAAAACTAGTATTGAGCTAAAATGACTAAAAAGTTCACTTTCATCTGTTTGCACAAGAGTTAATATCATGAAAACTTAACCATAGTGAAATATTTTCTCAGAGTGTTTGTTTCTGTATTAAGAAATCAAAGCCCATGTACACAAGTTTGAGTTTACAGAAACTAAAAACTTAAGGTCATAGGATTAAGTGTATTTTTCATTTTCTCTTTTATAGTTTTACATGTTTTCCAGATTTTTTTGTAAAGAATTTTTAGAACTAGAGAAAAAAAAAGTTAAAAACTAAAACAAAACAAAACGCTTTAGTGTAGTTTTCCCTGCTGAATTAGTATGCTGTTCATGAAACATGAACATAACTAAAAGTTACTATGGATTCCATCAAGATGTGGCTAGCTATGTGCTTAAATAATAATTGAAGTGAGGATGAGAAATAGATTTTACAGAAAATAAGAGTAATAGTATGCTTTTATGCCTTGTCTATATGATCTCAAACCTGAAGATATTTGAAAATATTTGAGTGCCTGAGGTTTCTTTACTTTTCATCTGGATCAGTGATACTATATAGCTAGCTTGCTCTATTTTGGCAATAGCCATCATTTTTAAATGTCAACATTATTATATACATTATCCATTTTTCTATATCAGGATGTCTCAACTTGGGCAACTATTGAATTGGGCCAAACAATTATTTGTTGTGGAGGGCTGTCTGCATTTCAACATGCTCTGCAGCATTCCTGGTCTCTGTCCACTAGCTAACAGTTGTGACAACCAGAAATGTCCCCAGACGTTACCAAGTGTCCCCGAGGGGAAGAAATCCACTGGTTGAAAACTACTGCTCTGTAGTAAGTTATCACTATCTCAAATATTTTGATTGTCTCTTTAACTATTACCTATGACCATGGCCACATTAATCATGCCATGATTCACATGGATCATAATGATTAAAGAAATTACAGATTTACTCTGGCACTTGGGTCCTTACTCTCAGGCTATTAGACAAAGCCTGCGAATATTAAAGGGGAAAAATTCCTGTAATTACAAAAATAAACGATTACACAAAAAAGAGCAAAGATTTTGGTTGTAGACTGGGATCAAATTACATTCATTGGTTGAAGTGGTCTGCATGACCCAAAGACATACAGCAAGCAGCTCCTAGTCACTCCGCTACAGCATGGTAGATATTAGCACATATTTGGAAAAAGAGGGCTTTTGCTTTGTGTGACAATACTACCGCCATTTAAGGTGTTAGTGATTCATCAGTCAGGCAGGATTCTTCCCTCTAAACGTCACCTATCATTTTTCTTATTGCCTTTTTTATTTTAATGCACATTCATCAACACCCACAATAAAAATTCTGTTACAAAATTCTGATACCAAGATTGAATCTTACTTTTATTTCATGTAAATAAATATTATAAATGGTCATAATCAACAATATAAACCATCAATATTATCTTCATGGCCATTCTTCTCGACTGTAGTGGTTTTTGTGTCATCACTGTGAATGGTGGATGGTCTTTTATCTCTTCTAAATGTCCCAGTCCTTAAGGGATAATTAAATATTATCCATGAGCAACATTAGGCTTAAGAAGATTTTATTTTTCAAATTTACAGCTTGGATTTGTGCTATTGTCCTCGGTTTCCTTTTACAATTTTCAAAATAACATGTAAGTTTGAAAACTTATTTAATTTAAAATGGCTCCTTTTTTAAAAAAGAAAACACTATAGTGGGATGCTGGGATTGCATTCATCCCAGCATGCCCCACCACTGTTCTTTGGATGGCAATCACAGGACCCAGACATCAAGCTGTGGAGGAGATTCTTCCAAGCAACAGCATCTGGCTCTTTGGCAAACTGAACAGGCAGTTGCCCTGGTGGCTTTGGAGTTGCCTCTGGGTCTGTCACAGGGTAAGGCTGCTAATGGAGTGTCTGGATTTTCATCCCCTTTTCATTGCACTGTCTTTCTCATATACCTTTTTGGTGTCAAGAGACCCACTCTCTTCCATAAGGCAAATACTACTCAAGCCTGATAGATTCCTACATAAATCTTATTGCACTTCAATAAGTATCCCTTTCCACTGCCCACATCCCTTATGAAAGTGTAAAAATAGGCAAGCATTCTGGCAGCAGCCGCCCTGGCATTCTATTTCATACCCCACCTGCAGAGAGAATCAGAAATTAAATGTTCTATTTTCAGTCCTGGATATTGTAAGCCTCTATTTTCACCTTCTTTACTTGCAATACATCTCTTTGCCAGTTAAATTTAATAAAGTCATATTTATAATATGAATAGCTACCTAATCTCATGGAAACTTTTTTTTCTTCATTCTCAAGAACACACAATCTAAGCTGGTAAGGTGGTATAAGAACTATAGGGGCTTAGTTTCAAGAATCTGTGGTACTTTAAAATCATAAGTGCAGTCCCTGGAACAAACACACACCTTAACAACGGAATTGGCAGCTTCAGAACAAAGGGGCTCTCATATCCTCTTAGCTGTGTAGGAAATTAAAAAGACCAAAATGGGAAAACAAAGAATGAGTTTTTGGATGTTTTTAGGATTAAAAAAACAAAAAACAAAGCCAACAAGCTGCTGAATAATTTGTACGAAAGGCATTCATCAATATGACCTCTCTGCAGACCACAGGCTATTCATGGGTGCTATGACCCACAGATCATTCTCAAAAGATGAAATAACCACTGGTGAAGAGATGGCTCAAAGGCTCTATTAGGTCCAAGCAGACATAGATCAGTAAGATAGCTTCCTAAGAAGTGGCATTTAATTCCTCCTATTAGAGTTCACCAGCGAAAGAGAGGCTTTATCCACCAGCCACCTCCATGGAGACTCTGTTCTAATCTACCATTTAATCACCACATTCAATAAGTGCATCAACGACCTATGGAAAAATCATGGTGATGTCTGTTTTATGGATGGGAAGCAAATTGAAAATGAGGGGGGACACATCTTCTAGGAAATACTATATTTGAGTGTAGGTTGTTATATGGGAAATCCTGAATTCGAAGGGAAATTAAACCCTTCAACTTTGAGGACTGGCAAATAGTTGAAGCTAAAATGGGCCCAAACAAATTTACAGCAACCATTTATAGCCCAGAAAAGGGAATTTTAAAAATAAACAGTATTTATAATTATTTTGAATACCACTTTTTCCCATTCTCTCAGAAAGAAGATAAGAATGTATTGATAGTATACACACATGCAGTCTATATTTTTTGGATATTAGTTAAAAAAATATAGAGTTAAATCTCAAATGTGCTTTTATTCTTATGCAAAAAAATATCTTCTACAAAAGGGTACCTAATCTACCTAAACACATAATAAATTATACACTCAGTTGCCTTCTGATTGTATTTTTTAGAAACAAATCAAATTTGAAGATTAAGAGTCATCTGCTCTTGTCAGTCAATGCAAACCACTCCCACCGCTTTCCCTGGGAATGCTGCTGGGAATGATCAACAAGCATTTACAACTTCGAGCAACTGACAAAGCTCTCCAGGCTTCATTTTGTTCCCAATAATGTTCTATACTCTGGAAACCAGAAAAACCAATATGACTTCTGCCCTCATATTTGGGATAGTGAATTTTAAAGAAAAGAATGGATAGTGTAAACTTTTAGATCAAATGCTTATTATAAATATCTGCTTCTGATTTGCATGAGAGAAAAAAAAAATAACTTAGATCCTGGTCCTGAGCGTGAGTCAGTCTGGACATAATCAACTCCTGACATTGGCACAAAGGACAGTGGTCCCCAAATATTGTTGTTGAATTAATAGATCAATGAATGAATAAATGTGAGTTCATTTTACAATCCACTTTTAAAAATATATGCATGCTCTGGAGACTTCTTAGATTGATAACCACTCATCTTTAGAGAAACCAGAAACTTCAGTGGACAATCCTATACATGAAAAGTAAGTAGATACATCCATTTACATGTGAATATATGCATTAGTAGAGAAAATTGATCCAAATGTGCAGTTGGATTTGACTATATAGTCTACTGTAGAATGTTTTTTGCTTTTACTGGAATGTCTTCATTGGGATTCCAGAGTTCACTGAGATTGTATATATTCAATGTCATCTACCAGGACATTTAAAAGTATTTCTTAATGATAATGGAATTGCTTGGTTTTCCTCCAAGCAATTCCTTAGTTTTATCAGAGACACTTGAAGTCACCTATTCCTTGGTGCACATCTAGTATCTACAGAATGTCTCTTTGTTCAAAAAAGCCTTCATTAGGCCTTTGCTACTTCTGTCTCTTTACTGAAACAGTAAGAAAAGGTCACAATAAACTTAGAGCCATGATTCTATTGATACTCAATATCTATAAACCATGTTTGTTTCTTCTGTGCTTCTTTGACATATTTTGTGCTTCAAATATAAGACAGCACAACCAGAGGAAATGCCTTTACAAAAGTAATCCAGAGCATACCACCTACCTTTGGTTTGATCAGTGTGTACCGTAAGTAGTGACTGTCATATTCAGAGCTAAATATTAGAAGCAATTATAGCTTTCTCTTGTTGCTTGTTCATGAATTGAATAATCTGCTAGAAAACTGCCATTTAGGGTAAGAGCTACTGTCTGTTACTGAACTAGCTTAAATGGTATTCAATAAATGATTAGGAATGTCATTATTGGGTGGCTATTCAAAGTCACACACATGCTAATAAAGATGCCTCTAGCATCCATAGGTCAAATGCCAAGAAACAGATCCACAAATACTAGTTGGTCTGTTGTTATTCTGATGTTGCTGGGCAATTATGACATCTAAGGTTCAAGCTATCCTGGGAAGAGAACCACTTCTTATTGGTCTACGAGACCTGGTCTCTCCCCCCTCCCCTTTTTTAAATATATTTTTATTGATTTCAGAGAGGAAGAGAGAGGGGGAGAGAGATGGAAATATCAACGAGAGAGTATCATGGATAGGCTGCCTCCTGCACGTCCCCCACATGTGTGTGTGTGTGTGTGTGTGTGTGTAGGTGGATTGAGCCTGCAGCCCAGGCATGTGCCCTTGACTGGAATTGAACCCAGGACCCTTCAGTCTACAGGCCAACGCTCTATCTGCTAAGCCAAACCAGCCAGGGCAGGTCTTCCCTTTGATATCCAGTTGATACACATGCTCTCACCACCAGCAGAAAAGAAAGCTTGCTTCATAAATCGTAACTGGAGTACTTCAGCATTTGCAATCTGAAAAAGGCGGTCAAAAGGAACAGGAAAAGCTCTAGATACATCATGAAGGATGAGGTGGGAAAGGATGGCAGAAGGTTCCTAGACCATGCCAGGTAGTTGATAGCTGCCTCTCACCAAAGGGAGAGTACAACGCAATGGAGATCCACCTGTCCTGAGGGAGGGAGTGGAAAAGCCTGGGCTTCAGAAAAAAACCTCCACGTCTGCTTGTCTTCAGAGGCTTGGCGAGGCTCCCTAACCAGTGGGCAGAATCACAGAAAAAAGATGTCTGTGGGAAGAGTGTACACGTATAGATGGGTACTGGGAAAGTGGGGTTTGTTTGATTGAGGGATAACAAGGCCAACGCCGAGGGCTGAGGAGGGCTGAGGAGGGCTGAGGAGGGCTGAGGAGGGCTGAGGAGGGCGTGTGCATTTGTGGAAGTCACTTTCCTGTGATGCTGTCTCTCCAGGGAAAGGGAGGTATCCAGTTGGGCCCCAGAGGCCTGATCCTTCCTTCTTCCCTTGCAGAATGTGCCTGTGACTGTCCTGGGCAGCCTTGCAAGTCTGGCTAGTGCTCCCCACTCTCCTCCCTCCCAGGCACCTCTCCCGGGCTGGGACCCCAGCAGCATAGCTCTCCCTGGCGCTGCTCCTGGTTGGCCAATGCAAGAAGTCTCCAGAACTCCACCAGGGCGCTCGCCCCCCCACCAGTCCTTTGGTGAAGGGAGGTGACCACCTGGTGCGAATATGCTTATTAGCCTGGAGCCCCGTCCCAGCCCACACTGGGGGGAGGGGCGATGCCGGAGGAGGGGCGCCCCCGCCCCCAGCTGCTTGAGCCTCAGCTGGGAGACCGCTCTGGGGAAGGGATAAGGACAGAGAAGGTTCCAAGAGCTGTGGGACTGACTCCAAACAGCAGGCACCTAGGCCTTCGAGGGCTCCTCCGCGCCTCATAAAGACCCCAATTCAGATCTGACCCTTCTCCAGTTTGCGCCCGCCCTCCGGGCCTGGCGGTAGCTAGGCACACCGCACCCTCGAGTCCTGGCGACCCTGAGCGCGGGCCTGGGCGGGCCGCAGGGCCACGCCTGCCTTCGGGCGCCGCCGCTCTCTTGGCCTCCAGGCTCGGGAGCCCAGGGTCTTCCCTTCTCACGCTGCTCCCACAATTCGCCCGCCGGGTCGTGCCGCGCCTGAGAAAGGCAAAACCCGGAGGTGGCCGCCGCCTCCTCCCCATCTCCTTGCCTGGAGTCCGGGCTTGCTGGAACCTAGGAAAGGTCGGACTCCCCCACCCTACCCCCTCCCTGCTACACGCGCGCACACACACACACACACACACACACACACACACGCCTCACTCTCCTGGCCCGCGAGTTGGAGAAGGTACCACTGGAAAACGTGGTCGGTTCGTCGGATGACCCTTTGCGCCTAGACGTCCCTCCTCCCCAGTACTCTCCGCTTTCAAAGATATTCTCCCCACGACTTTTCCGTAAGTGAATCAAAGCAGAATCCAGTCTCCGAGGCAGCTCAGTCCCTTTTGGTAAACTTCTCAGAATGTACCCGGTGGCCCTGCGTCTCCAAACCCTCCAGCGCGCAGGGGGCCGGGGCCGCCCTCGCCCGGCTCCGCGCGCGGAGACCCCCGCAGTGTGAGCGCCTCCGGTCGGTCGGTCGGTCGGGAGAGGCTGCCCGCGACCGCGCGACCCGCGGACAGAGGTGCCCGGCCCTGCGCCGCACTTGCCCGAAACGTAGCCGCGATCACAGCTCGCCCCGCTGGGTACACATTGAGAAACCCAAATGCAGGAGTGGGTGAACGGGGCAGGAGGGAGTCGGGGGAGTCTGCGCCACGTATCTCAGGTATGAGCACTTCCCAGTGACATTGATGCAACTGCATTAGAGTGAATGGCAGCAGCCTGCTTCTCATTATTAATTGTCTTTGTGTTTGGATAAAGTATGTAATCTTCTCAACCACACCAGTAAAATAGGTTGCCTTTTCAATTAAGAACTCTCGTGAGCTCAGTCAATTTTCCTAATGAAAATGCATTATATTTATATATTAAATAATAATAATAATAATAATAATAAAGGAGAAATCCCGGGTTTTCATTAGACGCGATTGCGGAGAAATACATGAGAGTTTCCCTAAAATGTATGGGAAACTCGTGCATTAAATGCCAGCTTTTCAATAAATGGAAATTTCTGCAGATGAAAGAAAAGCATGCGTATCAAATATGCTCAAACCCGCCTCGTTCAGATTTTAAAAAGCAAGTACGATGAGTTCATTTTTTCACATGCACTTAACAGATATAATAACCACAGCAAAAGTGAGTGACTGTCTGAAATACGTGCATAAACTTTTGGGGAGATCCCTTTTCGTGCAGAGATGGCACAGCGGTGTTTGTTGAAAACGCACTATGCACATTTAGACCATGTGCAGCCTTTGAACAAATACCTCAGCCTGATCATTAAGGAGCAAAAATCGCCTGCGCCGGGCACCTGCAATTAGTTTTTGTTTTGTTCCTTACTCTCCTCCTCCTCCTCCTCCTCCTCCTCCTCCTCCTCCTCCTCCTTTAAAGACAAATTGAAAGGCAGTGACTCCGGTAGAACAGTTTAAAATTCTATGCCTTCGTGACAGGCAACTTTTCAATTGTTGTAAAAAAAATTAAAATTGCAAAATTCTGATGAAGTTTTAAAAGTGGTAAAAAATATTCATTCTTGACTATGAAAGTGAAAAGTTTGCACCCATGAACAGAAATGAAGTGTGTGCTATTCATTTCCTAATCTTGGGAATTCGAGAGCTCATAAGAGAAAAAGCTTCTATCAAGATCTATGTTTTCTTTGTTAATAACAATTTTAAGTTACTATCTTTTGCATATGAAATACTGTTCTAGACGAACAATTTCCTTTTTTCTTCTCTCCATTCAATGTGAATACTCCCAATGGAGCCACATTAAAGTATTTGAGAAAAAAAATAAGTCAAATTCTTCTAAATAGGAGAATAAAGTTCCCACCAACAGCCAGACTTTTTTTGAAAAGCAACATCAGCTTTTTGTTTTGTTTTTTTGGGCATGATTTTTTTTTCAGGTTTTAGGTGTTATGTCTTTTAAAAAACTGACCTCTTTTTTAAAAAATCAACCAGCCCCTCAAAATGATCTGTAAAGAGTGGGAAATTAGATTTTCGATTAAAACCTTATCCCATCTCGAAGGATTACTTTATATTGATTCTTAAATATGGCTACAATTGATGGGCTCTAATTAAAAATCCAAAGGAAAAGTCTGTCATGCCCATATAAAAGAAGCTTTTCATATACGGGAAATAAAGCTTGTAAAAGGTTACAAATAAAAGATTAGAGATTTATCCAAACTAGTTTAAAGCTTCACTGTGGTTTTCTTTTCTTCCCTTTTTCCTTTCTTACAAAACCATTCCCAGGTCTTTTTTCCCCCAGTTTTAAATGAAGTTTGCAAACAGCCAAGATATTGGACTGTAATGGCTGTTTTATATCAGCTCTGTAAGCTCGAGGCTGCTGCCTGCAGTAGAATTGATTTCAAGGAAACTTCAGGACCAGGAGATGAAAATTATATAAACTGACAGCTACCACCCTTCATCAATCCATCCCCATTCCCGTCCACACCTCCCAACACACACACACACACACACACACACACACACCCCTTACTTTGCTCTCCATCTCTCAAACTCACACAGGCCCTTTCTATCCCCCACCCTAACCTTGTGTGCACACACCCTTGGTCCACACACACTCAGGGACAGACGCACAGCTCCCAGCTCACACTCAGCTCATAAATGTCTCACAGCCCCACATCTCGCACTTGTCACACAATCTTAATCCGTTTCATTCCGGAACAACATGGTCCTCTTTTCCTCTTTTTTTACATTTGGAATTTGCCTCCTACTCTTTTATCCAGACGGCACAATCCTATCTTTGAAGTCATTTCTTTCCTTACCCTCTTTTCTGAAGCAACTGCAATGCAGAGAATTAGCAACCCCAAGCTTAATTTATAAGTGATCTGTTGCCTGCCGTTTCTCCCCAAATTCTGCCTGTATTGCCGATCTTCAACCCTCGTTAATAATTTAATTAGAGTTAATCTTGTCAGAGTTTTTAATAAAGACACACCTTAAAATCTAATGAAAAATGATTTTTTTCTAAATATCGTGGCAATTCTAAGGCAAGACGTGATCCCCCACTGTCCACTGAATCACTGAAATGATTGAAAATTAATCTTCATATTTCTGAAGTAAGTGTTCAGGGAGTCTAACTGGTTCCTTTCCCCCTGAGAGGCTGTGTTCTCACAGAATATGAGTTTTGTTCTTTTTTTTAAAATTAGCCTAGAAGAACCCCTAGATCAGCTTTCTCTTCCCACTCCTCCACTCTCCCTCACACCATCACAGTTAATAAACTTGGAGGAAAGTTTGGAATATTTTAAACTGGCCTGGCATGGCAGGGTGGAGAAAGTAAGGCCAGCAAGCACCAGACGGGACTCTAGATTTCAAAATATGAATATCAGACATTTTGGGGGAAGCTGCATGCAAACTCTGACAAATAATTTGATTCTCTGTATGTTGGTTTTCTTCATTTAGCTTCTGAATACTTATATATCATCTTCGTAGCAAGATAATTGTACTCGTGGCCATTAAAACCATCCGCTTGTTAATGAAAATTATTTAAAGACACAAACAAGCTACCATAAGTCAGATTCATAGAGAAAAAAAATTAAAGACACAAGAGAGAGGGGTGGGGGAGGGAGTTAAACATGAGATTATACAAGGACTATATAGTTAAGTACACTGGAAGTTCAAGGACTCACTGGAAATCAAGAGTTAGACTTTTCACCCAGAGAGCCTTTTTCTCCCACCAAGCATCTACGATTTTCAGTATAGCAGCCCAGACCCCTCCCTCCCCCAAAGCCAGTGGCTTTTGTCCTGACCTAGAGTAGGGTTTGTGAAGACTGTACCTGCGCCCGGCTGTCTGCAATTTCCAAAATGACAAGAAGAGACGGGAAGATAAAGAGCGTGTTCTCACAGGTGAAGAGCACTTTTGCAACTTTTCCAGGAGACATCCAGGAGAAAGCTTGCTTGCTAGCAACTGCTGCAGAGTCTGGGCAGAATTCCTCTAGAAAGAAAAAGAAAGTCTTTTTTTTTTTTCCCCTTCCTGTCTGCCTCTCTCTGTCTCTAGTTCTCTTTCTCCTCCGTCTCTGTCTCCCTCTCTCTCAGATCCAATCTTTTAAGAGCTTCAGCACATTGCTAAGCTAAAGGGAAATTCTCTTTGATAAAGCGGTGTTTCCAGCTTCTGGGTTTTAAAACCTAAATCTATATTCAAATCTGGCTGAAGGTGTGTTCTGGGATTTGTGAAAGCCTCTTAAAGGGGTAAATTTACCAAACCGTGACAAAATCATCACAATCTTACTTTAGACATCTGAAGTGGATGAGAATTTTAAAGAGACCCGTGTTTGTTTAACACACTGTCCATTTCCAATTCCTGGTTCATTGGCCCCGCATTTCTGCGAAGTTATTGGACTGGAGGGCAAAGGAGACGCGGGAGCACTCAGCTCCCGGCCGCCGCCTGGGAAACAGCCCCCCACTCCCCTCGGCGCCAAAAGCTCCCGGTCCCGCGGAGCCCCGAGGTCTTCAGGGGGATGCAGCCAGCCCCACCAGCGAGGAAGACACCGAAAGCCTCCCCCTCGGCCTTGGGGGTCCTCCCAGGACACTGGGCCCCAGCGCAGCCAGATGTCCCGGCCTCAAAATGCTCCTTTACTCGGCGGAGACCACGAGCGCGCGTTCTGCTCTCTCCCCACCTCCCCGCCCCCACCGACCCCGAGGCCTCCCTCCGGCCCTTCCCCTCCACCAGGCCATCAACTTTCTTTTTTCGTTCTTTGATGCTTTAAACATCCTTGTGATCAAAATGGGGGCGACACTGTCTTCTCAGGGTAGGAAGGAGGCTCTGGCTCAGGGGCCAGGCTGGGTTTGCCCCAGAAAACGCGGTGACTCCAGCCCAGCGCGCCCATCGAGCGCCCGGCGGGCCAGACCGCCCGCGGCATTTGTCCCCCACCTCCCCGCCCCCCCGCCCCAAATTCAGGCTTCGGGGGGCAGTCCCCAGGTGTCTCAGGACAGTGGGGCGGTGAGAGAAAAAGGAGGTCGGTACTCACCGCCCCCTCCCCCCAGCCCGGGCCCCCAGAAAGTTGCGATCCCTGAGAACGCGACAGGCCACGGGTCTGTGCGGACAGGAGCGGCCTCGGAGGGCCCGGGAGGAGCCGGGCAGAGGCCGGGCCGCTCGGGGGCTCGCGGGGACGTCGAGGCCCAAAGCTCTGGAGGCACCTGCGAGGCTGCGGCCGCCGAGGGCTGGTCCCCAGGCCGGGCCGCAGAGCGCTCGCCGCGCGCGCCCCCGTGATGCGTTAATTGCTGTAAATCCCGGGGACGGCCACCTTTGATTACCCACAGCACACGGACCGACAACAAAGCGACGAATTAATTTCCAACTTCATCAACACGGGTCCCCACATGAAAGGCAGCGAGCTGCTTCCTCGGGCCCGCTGGTCGCGGTGGGGGCGGCGGCGGGTGGAGGGGAGAGGGTGTTTGGAAGAGATTTTATTTTTCTTTTCCAGCCTGGAGAGTTGTGAGGGCAAAAACAGTCTTCTGCTACCCCCTCCCGCCATCCTCCCCCCGCCCCGCCATCACACAGCCGCGGGCGGTGCCCTTGCCTCCCCCCTCCCCTCCCCCAGTCCGTTTCTGCTCTTCCAGGGGCTCCGGCGAGCTGAGAGCTGCAGGGTCCGGCGCTCTGGGCCAGGAGGAGAGGCTGGGCTGGCGTCCGCTTTGCCGGGTCGGGTCCCCTGGCGCCGAGACTCTCCCGTCTCCCGGTTCCCAGCCCCGCCTCGGGCCACGGGGGCCGAGTTAGCTCCAGGCCCCGTCCCCGCTGGCTCTGGGCGGCGTCTGCAGTTCACACAGACACGCTCATGCCAGAGGCGGGTCTCCCTCCCAGGGTCGCGGGCATCCGGCAGACCCCGCTCTCACACAGCCGCGTCCTGACCTGGCTCCTTGGGTCTCCCCAAATCGGCCCTGGGGCTAGATTCGGGGTTCTTGTTCTTTGTAGCCCGCCTCGGGCTTCTTAAAACTCCCCAAACCCCGGAGGATTCCGGGAGCCCGAGTCTCCCGCCTGGGGGCCCGGGGATGTTTATGAAGGCGCAAGGCGTGGGAGAGAGAGACCCCGAGCTTTTGAAAATAGTTTGTTCTTGGACTTGTCGGTCTGTCTGCATCTTGCCCACTCGCAGGCCTCCTTCCTTCGCCCCGGCCTGGTCTGACCCTGTTTGAGAAGGCACAGGCGTGTGTTTAAGCGTCAGTCTGACTTGCTTTCTGCATCTGAGCCACACACATATTGCTAAGCGCAGACTCCGAGCGCGCAGTGAGCCCCTACCCGCACCCTTCTCCTGCCTTTACTTAAATATTTTATCTTCCCATCTTACATTGGATGGGTTTCCTTCCTCCCCTGCCCTAAACCAAAAACAAAACAAAAGAGGGGAGGAGGGGGTAAAAGGGAGGACAGGGAGAGGAAGGGAAGAAGGTTAGGAGAGGCCTCCTGTCCATCATTTTAATTATACAGTTAGTTCACTTGCGCCGGCCCATAATGTATATTTTAGGCGAGCTCAGTGTCTTTCAAGAACATTCTGGTAATGTCGGAGGCCTGGATGTGTTGCCTGCTCGTCCCCCCGTGCAGCAGCGGCCTGTTTTCCTCCCCCTGTTGTGTGTTTTTATTATTTTCCCTCTGGCTTAGATGTGTCAATCATTCTCTCCCTGCCATTGGTTGGAGAGTTTGCGTCAAAAAAGTTGCCAGAGAGGCGCTTTCTCAGCAAATCTCCTTGAGAGCAGAACCGACCTCAGCTCCAACTCGGCCTCCACTGTTATTAAAAATAAAAATCGCCCGAGCAGCCCTCACCCGCGTCTACTTTTGTATGTATCGCAGAGAGGCCCACGCGCGTTTCCAGCTCCAGCTACTTTCTTTCTTTTCTGTTCTTAAATTTTTATTTTTCGTTGTGTTTGACTTTTTATGGAAAAGTGGACACTGCGAGGTTTATAACTCAATACTCTTGATTTCTTTTAGGCTGGCTGGCTACTTGGAATTTTGAAGGATAATTTGATTTTTTTTTTTCTAACCTCCCATGCGGCTGTAAGGTAAGTGTCCATCTGTGTAGTCTGTCTCTCTCTAGAAGTCCCTCTGTCCACCGTCACCCAAGGCCTCCAATAGGCCGGCCGATGCATCTCTGCGATCGTGGATTTCTGCTAAAGGCTGATGTAGTTTGGCCCTTATGCGTGTTGAGATGTAATACCGACCATTGAGAAAAATTTAGGACCTGGCGGCGAGGGCAGGAGTAGGAGGCAGGGAGAGAGCGCTGGGCTCTCCGCTTCCGCAAAGGTCGTGGAAACCCTGTGAGTGCACCATGGGGTGTTTTTATTGGGGGGGGGGGTTATTTGTGGTTCTGTTTTATGTCTACGCCCATTCTGGGCTTTGCGTTCTGGCCCTCAGCTGTGGTTTGGTCATTCGGATTGATCCGAACGAAAGGCGTTTTCAGAGCCTGAGACAAAAAGATGCTTGTGGAGCTCGAGGGACGGATAGGAACATCAATAGTAATGATATAGGCGCCTCCCGGGGCCGGTGCCCCCAAGGCCGGGCTGGCCCGCGGGTCTCCGGGCGCGGACAGCCTCGGGTCCAGCCCTAAGGCAAGAGGAGAGGCGAGAGGGTAACCGAGGAGTCTGGAGCGCCGGCAGCTCCGCTCGGACCCCTTTTCCCCGGCCAAAAGCAGCTTGCCGAGCTCCACTCCCCGAGCCCAGCCGCTTCCAAGGCTTCCAGGTGTCTCCCTCTCTCTCTTTTTAACATCTCCCCTCCCCCAATCACTCCTTACCCCCTCCCCCTCGGGAGTGCAGTATCCCCTCCCCCCGCGGTTGTTGTGGTCCCAGACCCGGTCACTAGGCCAGGGGAGCGTCTAAGAGTCGATTCACTGCTTGACTTTGCCGGCGCCGGCCTCGGGTCCCTCCGCGCAGCCCCCCGCGCGCACCTGGGGCGGGAGAAGGTGGTGCCGAGGCCCCGCTCCGCCCCCAGCCGCGGCGGGACCCGGGACGCTAACCCTTCGGTGGGAAGGCGGCCCCTCGGCGGGGCGCGGACCCGGGCCGCGGCGGGCTGTCGGGCGCGCTGGCTCGCACCCCTCCCGGGCTGGGCGACCATGGGCTGTGGCGGGCTCGGGCTGGGTGGGGGGTGCGCTGCGGCCCGGCCTCCGCTCGGGCTCTGCCCCGGGAGAACCGCCAGAAAGTCTCAGCCGTGCCCCGGCCTCGGCAACGTGTCGCAAGGCAACGTCTTCGGTGTTGATGCGTTCCAGTGACTCTTGAAATCGTGGTCCGATTTCAGGCCAGATTTTCGAAACCCAAGTTCCCCATCAGACTTCGAGTTGGCTTTTCCGCCTCCTTTACCGTGGGGTGGGAGGAGCAGGGCCTGGAGTGGCGGGTCACTTGGGGAGCGGACGGAAGTCGCCCTTTGACACTCTGCCCCGCACCCCGGCACTGCATTGCGGCCGAGGGTTTCTCTGCGCACTTGGGGGCGCGTTCCAGGCTCCAAAGTCTTAGCGCCGGAGAGGAGGTGGCGCGGGGACCGCTCCCCGGGGAGGTGGACACCCGGACCTCTCCACGCGCGCTAGCGCCCGGCTTTCCCCTCGCCATAATTCATAGTCCATTTCCCGGCCATAATTCATAGGCCAGGCCAACCCTTCCGGCGCGTCCTTGCTCCCTCCCTCGCGGGCGGCAGCGCTGTTTAATTCCCGGAGGCCAGAAACTTTCCCCCGAGTTCGCAGGAGAGAGGCCGCGCCGGCTGCTGGCCGCGGGGCGCGCGCGCCTCCGTCCTCCTGGCTCCGCGCGGTCCGCCCCGCCGCAGGCCCGCCGCCAGCCCGCGGAGTTTTGTTTCCTCTCCATCATGCAGAAAATTAATCAGCCAGCGCGCCGAGCGGAGCTGAGCACCGCGGCCTGTAATTAAGGGCCGTGTGCCCCTCGGATTATCTCGTTAGTTTATCAAGAAAACATTTATTATAATTAATTCTCGGACGGGGTAATTATTATTGAGCGAGGACACAGCAACTGGTAGATAGGCTCCTTGGAAGAAAACACACACACACAGGCGGTAAGGGCGGGGGTGGGGAGGCGGGGGGAGCGACAGATTGCACGAAGTGACCGTTAAGATATAAGGCGGCGCGGGCCGGGCCGAGGCGGGCAGTGGAGCCGGACCTGGGGCTGCGGGGCTGCGGGGCTGGCGGCGGCGGGGACGCCCGAGGCACTGGCCGAGCGGCTGCGGGAACTTGCCGCGCGTCCGCCGCCCGCTCCTTCTAGGCGGGATTCTTCAGTGGCCACCTCCTGAGCAGTCGTGTTGCGGCTTAGATTCGCGAAAAGGTATTTCTGTTTTCTTTCTAAGGTTCCGCTTTCTAAGGGGAGGAAGGGAAGCAGGAGTCCGGGCAGGGCTTGGAAAGTTGGGTGGAAGGGCCAGTGGGCCTCTGCTGTGGGAGTGGACGCCTAGGCTGGCTGGTGAGAGTTCCCCATAGCCTTGTTTTCGGAGTACTTTCTTCTAAAGATGAATCCAGTAACAACGAGGGGGAACGGTCTACCCGGGGATTTTAGCCTTTTTGCGATGGGAAGGGCAGAGGAGCACCTAGGCGGCCCGCCGTCCCGCCGCTTTCGGTCTGTTACCACGTCTAATACTGAAATGTGCTACTTTAATGGATGAGGTGTCAGGCGTTTCTAATTGGGTGAGAGCTCTGCATGTAAGAACGGACCCTTCCATATTTATCTTGTGCACCGGGTAGGGTTTTCGTTTTTTTTCTGTAGTAGTTCAGAACTTGCCAATATGGTGAGATTGCAGTCAACAAGAAAGAACTCCAGCTTAGAGGCTATTTACAACAAACAACTGTCTTTTAAAGCAATATTGCTTCCACAGCTTCCAAATAAGTGTGTTGAAGAGAAAAGAGACTAGAAAACATCAAGTCTTTGTTGTAGGACCAGCTAAATGTATAGATAGTACTACTGACGAGATCATACCAACTCCTCCAACAAGGACATTCATAAAATGAGATTAAATGAGATCCGAGGGTGGAAAGAATAACTTTTGTGCTATGAATTTAAATCGGGAAGAAGTGAAAACTGAAAAGAAAAAAAAAAAAGATAAATGGGGGCGAACTTGCAGGAACCTCGTCCCATTTGTGAAACTTTGTGTGTCTACCTTTTTTAAGCGATGTAAACACGAAAGCGCGTAATCATTAAAACCCAGCAGGACCTTGGTCAAAGTAGGAAGGAACTTCTCCTCACCTTGGGCCCGCCATTTTGAAGCAAAGTCTCCGAGTGTCAAAGTTGCAGAGTAGAGATCCTTGCAGGAGAAATGCCATTTAGTAGGAAAATAAAAAACCAGACTTGCCAACTGCCGGCCTATCTGCCCGTCCGTTTGGGATCCCTTGGCTTGGGGGAGTGAGAGACAGTCAGCTGAAGAAAGTAAATAACTTCCTTTTCCTCCCTTCTTTTCTCTCCCTGAGCTCTTTTTTCTTGTAGGCAACTTGAAAGGTAGGGAGAAATGACACTAGTTTCACAGCTTTGGGTGTTTGTGTATCTACTTCCTTCAAAACTAAAATGTTCAAAAGGTGGAGGGAACAGGGAAGTGCTGGAGCTGCTGAAGACCCAAATGTCCGAAAATTTGCCTCCCGCAGAACCCGCAGCCTCCACGCGTCAAAGTCAACATGGAAGCGGCTTGCTCTGCAAACCCGCACCCTTCCTCCTTGCAGATGTGTGGCCTCTCATTCTCTGATTGGTGGGATTCTAACTTGGGAATTTCTTAGCAAACCCTGTGCCGGTCTTGAAGAATTCTTTTTTTTTTTTTTGCACTATGATTACATATTTGATGGGTGTCTATTAAAAGTTAGATTTTTGTTTATTTAGTTTTGGTTCTTTATAATCAAGGTTCTCCAGAACCCTAATAAATCTGTTACTTGCCTCAAAATCTAATTACCCAGACTACTAATTAGGTGAAAATGATGACTGGAAATGACTTTAAATGTGGAAATAATAGTGGTGAAGCAGTTTTCTCAAGTTTGTCGATTAGCAAGTTGACATTTTAGATATTTTAGGTTAGAAGCTGTTGCAAGTGGTGAAAAAGCTAAGATAATTAAAATCAGCCTTGGAAAGGCCACCGTCTGGGGAGGTAGATTTCTTGAATTGTTTCTTTGTTTCTCACCAATGGGCTTTGTTATCAGCATTATTTATTTAGCCAAAGAGTTCTTTGTCTCTGCAAATGGCCCCAATCAAGTTTTGTTTGAGACAATTAGCTAGTGCCAGCCAATGAGTCCTATGCAAATGCAGAGCTAGGAATGCAATGTGTGCATTTGAAGGCGTGGGGTTTTGTTCTTCGGGGCAGGCTGATTGTAATTGCTTTCCTCGGGTACTTTTTTTTTTTTTTTTTTTAAGTTTAGGGTGGGGGTGGGGAAGACAGGTTTATCAGGTCTCCATCCCCTCTAGTTTCACAGAAGCTGGGGGGTTGGGTAGGTGGAGAGGAGGGTCTGCCAGCTCTTTAAAAGCCTCTGCCCCGCGTAGCCCGGGCTCTTTTTAAGTGAGGGGTGGAACGTGGAAGAGCTGCTGCCTCCGAAGCAGTAAACCAGCACCTCTGTTTGTTTGTTTGCTTTGCCTTTAGTGCCACCACTCAATCCACCCACCAAGGACTCTGAATCTGTCCACCCCCGGAGAAGCAGGACCTTCCGGCTGGGTCCCCCCGATTTGGGCTGACTTTGCGCCTCCTAACAACCTTAGCATGATGTCTTATCTTAAGCAACCGCCTTACCCGGTCAATGGACTGAGTCTGACCACCTCGGGCATGGACTTGCTACACCCCTCGGTGGGCTACCCGGGTAAGTGAACCCCGCGCCTGCCCCGCGGGGACGTGACACCTTTCACCCCCGGGGAGCACCGGGCTGGGGGTGAGGCTGCCCTAGCTCCAGGCGAAATCCCAGCGGGGTTTTCCTTCGAGAACCAGCTCGGAGCCACTGGACCTGGGCTGGTGGAGGAGAGGACCGGGGCTGGGGCGGGGTGGGGGGAGCGGGTACACATCACGTCGCTGATCCTTTGGGTGAAGAGGGACACATAGTGAAGTGGGGCAAGGAAGGTGTCTCCCCTTGTCATGTGAGGGCGCAGGCCCCTGCCCGTGGCTCGCAGCGCAGACCCTCGGAGGGACCCCCTGCCTCCCGCCGCCACACCTGGGCTTCCGCTCGGCCTGCGGGCCCAGCTCTGAGCCCGAAGGTGTGATTGGCGGCGGGTGCGGCTGCCAGCCCTCCTTAGCAGATGTGTGTGTGTGTGTTTTTAAGTCTTCACGGAAGGAGAAGTAGGAAATGTGCCCCCATTTTAAAGATGGGGGAACCAAGGCCCTGGGGTCTCTAGTAAGACTGAGATTCGAGCTGGGGGCCCTGGGGAGGGGGCGTCTCTGATTCCCCGGAATGGGTTTGTGTGTGTGTGGTGTTTCTGGGGGTGATTTTGGAGGCCTTTTTTTTTTTTTTATTGCCTTCCTTTATTTCATTCGTTTTGTTAGCTTTCGGAGGGCGCTCTGGCTGGAGAGACCTCCGACGTCAGGCAGCGCGGGGGCGCCCCTGCTAGGGGCGGTGTGCGTGCGGACACCGAGCGGGGTGGTCAAGCGCTGTCGGCTCCGGGCTGGCCGGCTGGGAGGACCCGGGAGGGCTGTGGGGGCTGGAGTGGGGGTGGGGGGAGTTGGAGCACCGCAGAGACCCTTGTGACTGAGAAACTGCTCCCCCACCCTAAAGGGCCCTGGGCTTCTTGTCCCGCAGCCACCCCCCGGAAACAGCGCCGGGAGAGGACGACGTTCACCCGGGCGCAGCTAGACGTGCTGGAAGCGCTGTTTGCTAAGACCCGGTACCCAGACATCTTCATGCGGGAGGAGGTGGCACTGAAAATCAACTTGCCTGAGTCCCGGGTGCAGGTAGGGCCGCTGTAGACAGCCCTACCCTTCCTAAGCGTGCCACCCCTCCCCCAGCACGGGGTGTGCCTTGGGCTCAGGAGAGGCCCAGGCCTTTGAAATGATCAAGGGAAGGCTCGAGGCGAAACCTTCCGTAAGAGGCCAGCAACCTCTCCTAAGGCTCCTTGAGTGCCCAGTTCTCCCAGAGCTCCTTTTGGTCCCTCCACCCCGTTCCGTCCCACAAGCAAGGGCCTTCCGCTCAGGTTGCAAAGGAAAACGGTGGTTTAGCTTCAGTGAGGAAGCACAGCCCTAGAAGTCTTGGGCCCCTGGCTACAGAGGCCCTGCCTTGGCAGCAGATTTCGAGTACTGTCACACAATATTGGAATACTTCCCTTCTGCTGTGCACAAAGCTGCCCCCATTCCCTCACTCACTTTTAAGGGTGAAAGAAGCTTAGCTCCCGGATAGCCCCAATATTCTTACAGATGATGAAATGGGGAACGATTTGCTCACGGTCACAAGTCGGTTGGTGGGAGAGCTCGGCTGTGGAGTCGGCTGGTGCTCTGAAATTATTCAAGGGTGTTTTCTTTGACTTTTTAGGGATTGAACAGAATTTGCTAGCTCTGAGCCATTTCGAAGGTAAAATATCTGCATAATATCCCTGGTGACCCCTTCCCTGAGGCCCCCTTAACTTGACCTTAAGCTGGAGAGGGAAAGTCAAGTTTAACTTTCCTGGAACTCAGGTCCCATACAGAGTTCTGCAAGAATAATCATCACCTAAACTTACATATACACCAGAGATTCCCCTTCAGCTAGGACGCATCCGAGTGAAATGCAAACCAGGAAAAGAGGCTTTTTCACAATAGGATGGAAGAACTTGTTAGGCTTAAACAAAAGTCTTCACTGAAAGGAAATAAATGACTTGAGTGGTTGGTGACACTCCACTCAGCCTTGGTAGCATCATTTTTTCCACAGAGCACTCACATGGAGAGTTCATCAGAGGGCAGCTAAGGACTTGTTGCCCAGAAAATGCTGGTAGTTCCCCTGATAAGCCCTCTCCCACACTAAACACAGCTCCTTCATTATACAACACGGACAGTGCTGGTAAAAAAGAATTTCCAGAGTCGCAGGCAGAGGTTGAAGTTGACAAGCCTATGGGCGTAGTACAGGAAACGGAATCTGCGTGCTGATGGCACTACCCTGAAGGCACAGATTCTAATCTCAAACGTGAGACTAGCAGGGAAGTCTCAAAGCAGGGCACCTAGGAGACGCTCCACTTAAAAAGAAGGTTTTGCCCAATAGTGGCTTTCAGACGTCCTCCCTCACTTCTCCTCCGAGCTTTTTTTTGTGAGTCTAGGAGAGACTAAAAGTAGAGTGATGAAACCAACCTCCATATCAACAACTGCTCCCTAGGAGAGAGACTGTGAGCTGTTTGGATTTACACTGTTCTTGTTGGCATGTAACAACAGGATTGTTTTCACTCCCTTATGTTTTCCTCCAAAAGACATAAATACATTCTATCCCATTGTGAGAGAGTCCCCAAATACAGCTGGGTCTATGTGTATGTGTGTATTCGAGGTGAAACAACATAGAAAAGTGGGCGGAGAATTGTTAGCCATACGATTGGTCTTAAATTTTATTCTAGGTTTCGAGTAAAGCAGAGTCAAATGCTTTTAGACAGAGTCTCCCCAACATTTTTTATAGTTGCAGGAGCATAAATATGAGAGTATATATAATAGGTTTTCAGTGGCAGGAGAGTTTGTCAGCTCAAGTCTGTCCATGTAGGAGAGATGATAATCTGGGAGCCACCCTTGTTCTTAAAGCAGTTGTTGAAACCACATTAAAGAAGTTTCTTTCCCTTTCAAGGTATGGTTTAAGAATCGAAGAGCTAAGTGCCGCCAACAGCAGCAGCAGCAACAGAATGGAGGTCAAAACAAAGTGAGGCCTGCCAAAAAGAAGACATCTCCAGCTCGGGAAGTGAGTTCAGAGAGTGGAACAAGTGGCCAATTCACTCCCCCTGCTAGTACCTCAGTCCCGGCCATTTCCAGCAGCAGTGCTCCTGTGTCTATCTGGAGCCCAGCTTCCATCTCCCCACTGTCAGACCCCTTGTCCACCTCCTCCTCCTGCATGCAGAGGTCCTATCCCATGACCTATACTCAGGCTTCAGGTTATAGTCAAGGATATGCTGGCTCAACGTCCTACTTCGGGGGCATGGACTGTGGATCTTATTTGACCCCAATGCATCACCAGCTTCCGGGACCAGGGGCCACACTCAGCCCTATGGGTACCAATGCAGTTACCAGCCATCTCAATCAGTCCCCAGCTTCTCTCTCCACCCAGGGATATGGAGCTTCAAGCTTGGGTTTTAACTCAACCACTGATTGCTTGGATTATAAGGACCAAACTGCCTCCTGGAAGCTTAACTTCAATGCTGACTGCTTGGATTATAAAGATCAGACATCCTCGTGGAAATTCCAGGTTTTGTGAAGACCTGTAGAACCTCTTTTTTGTGGGTGATTTTTAAATAGACTGGGCTGGACATTCCAGTTTTAGCCAGGCATTGGTTAAAAGAGTTAGATGGGATGATACTCAGACTCATCTTCTGATCAATGTTTCAGGAGGCATAGAAGGAAATATGAAGGTCCTTAGAGGGACCCACCAACCAGCAACCTGAAATGGACAAACCAATCTTCTTAAGATCTTGTCATAGTTTTAGATCATTGGTTTTCCTGATTCTCAAAGTGATCAAAAGCATTCTAGCCATGTGCAACCAAACACCACCAAAAATGAGCAAAACGAAATTGTGAGGTAAAGGAGGGGAGGACATAGCCTTCTTAAGCAGAGGTGT
>PVJC01026090.1:0-24348 GCA_004026665.1 Murina feae
TAGTTGTATAAGATATAAAATGTTTGTAACTTCTGTTAAAATGTTAAAAGCATACAATTATATTGGATGCAGACTATACTGAAATAGAGTTCATTTTTTATAAAAAGTGAAAAAAAAAAAAGAGAAAACCATTTCTAGCCCGTAAGGAGCTGATAATACCAGATATTAAGAGTAATTAAGTGTATTCACCTAACAAGTAAGATTTTCTGATGATTTAGATATTTTACTGCTTGTGCTAAACCAGGACGCAGAAACGAGCTCCTTGGATCTGGATTTGGTATATACATTCAGCATGTGGGCCACTGACACTTTGAGAAATATTTCTTTTCTCCCCGTCTTCCTAGTCCTAAATCTCACTGTAGTAGTTGGGGAAGAAAATAATGAAGTCACAGTCACCATTAGGAATGTTATTTCTTATCAAGTCATTTCCCCAAAGCAGGAAGCTTTTCTGGGACCTTCTTTCCCTTATTTCTGGAGTGTGGTATTATCCATATCTTAAAATACCTATATTTTACCACTTTATATGCTGAAAATAGTCTAACCTAAGCTCCATAATAGCTGGGCATAATAGCTGAACATAAACTGGAAAAACCCTGGGTTTCTCCCTAAAGTGAATTTGCCCAAGAGCTCTCAAATCTATCTTTACTAATTAGTTTTAAAATGTATTGCACATGCATACATGTGTCCTATTATTTGCCTTCTGAATAACGCAGCCTAATATAATCCATTTTCATATAAATAGAGCATGCTCACCTCTATTCATTCAATCGATATTTTTTGAATAAGTGTAGTGCATCATTAGCAGATTGGTTGTCAGGGATTGGTATTTTCCCTCCTCAATGAGGTTGATGTTTCACTCTTTAGTAAATTTTAAGCAGGGAAGAAGGAATGTATTCAGAGTTCGTCATTGGCAGAGATGAGGTCTTCAGGAAAGTTGGAGCAGTGCTGGGATTAGAACGGGGAGCACTTGTATGCATGCATATAAGCCTAACCAATGCACACAGACAGCAGGGGGAGGGGGCGAGGGCATGCGTGGGGGGGGCGTGGGGGGTAATGGGGGGATAAGGACACATATGTAACACCTTAATGAATAAAGAAAAAATTAAAAAAAGAACTTGGAATTTCTGAAGCCTCTGGCGACCATGTCATTGTGTTTCTAGGAACACTCGCAGCTTAGCTTTAGGGCTTTTCTTCAGGTGTCTGCCCCTGGACTCCAGCAGTGTCTTCCCAGAGGCTTTTGTTCCCACCTTCTCTCGCCTCCTCTGGGACGAGGTTAGTAGCTTCTGGGTTCCCTCAGCAGAGGTGCTCAGCCTCCAGGCTCTTTCCCTTAGATTTGCTGTAGTATTTCCTCCCCTTGGTGCCAGGCAGGGTCATAGTCTTTGCCTCAGGGTTCCTGGCTACAGATTCTCATCCTTGTTGAGGAAGGATATGGAGGGGGTGGGGGTGGGGTTAGGGAGGTGAGGTGAGGGTGGAGGGGGGACAGAGAAACAAAGTTTTGCATTTTTCTCATCTGTGTCTCAATTGCAGGAAGTTAGAGTATTCTAGATCCCCAGTAGGAGGTGTGCAGGTGGCAACCAATCAGTGATGTTCCTCTCTCATCAATGTTTCTCTCTCTATCCCTCTCCCTTCCTCTCTCTCTGTTAAAGAAGTTAGCATCTTGCCCTGGCCGGTTTGGCTCAGTGGATAGAGTGTCGGCCTGCAGACTGAAGGGTCCCAGGTTCGGTTCCGGTCAGGGCATATGCCCAGGTTGCAGGCTTGATCCCCAGTTGGGGGCGTGCAGAAGGTGGCTAATCAATGATTCTTTCTCATCATTGATATTTCCATCTCTTTCCCTCTCCCTTCCTCTCTGAAATCAATAAAAATATATTTTAAAAATAATAATAGAAAAACTAACATCTTTAATATTGGTTTCTTGTCTATAACCAGCATCCTGAATCCAGTGCTTAATAACTTCAAATACACTATTTTTTAAGGGTCAATTCCCTTTAATATGTAAGCTTCTATGTCTAATTCTCCTCATGAAATGTTATTAAGATATTGGAATTCTTCAGGTTGGTTTAGCTGACGTAATTAGTAATGTCATTTGAGTGACTCAGAATATATTTTGTGTTCTTTATGCCCCAAGAAGTTGTTTTGTAGTTAAGCCTTTTACTGTAAAAGTTTCTTCCATGACACTCTCTTCTTCACTGCGCTCCTTATAGAAAAGGTGTGAGCTTCAGAATCAGCCGGAGCGTCTTTCAGACCTCTATACCACTTCAAGGATACGTGAAGCAGCTTGGCCATACAACCCAAACACTCTGAGCGTCAGCATCGATGATAGGAGAGCGTTCTGGGAGGGAAATGAAATAGCATGTCCAGCATTTAGAATTATATTGGCATATAATGAGCACTTAATGCATGTTAGTTCTCTTTTCCTTCCTTTTTGTTTTTACTGAAACCCCACAGCCACTTTTTGTACTTATTTTGAATGGAATACAACACTTTTTGGCATTGCACTGTGATGATCCTAAATATATATTTTTATCTTTCTTACTATACTGATAGACCCTGGAGGCGGATGATCCTGTAGCATAGGATATGTATTGTATGTGTATATTCATGCAGATGTGGTGTTGGTGACCTGGAGAGGAGAGGGGTGTATCTGACCAGTATATTCATCTAGTTATAAGCTCTTTCACTCAGTCTCAAAAGATATTAAAGTACAACTTTGTAAAGTATGACAGAATATAAAGCTATTAAGATATGCTTCCCAGCTAATGGGACATTTTTCTACTTGAACAGATTGTGAGAAACTAAAGCATTTAGGTAAATTTTTAACAATTGCAGTGTGTGAGGCCCATTAGTTAAAATGCATATATCTGCTTATAAAAGTCACCATAAAGCTAAAAATCAAGAGTCAGTCTCAATTGCTCAGTACTTATACATGTAAGAACATACCCATTGGAGGAATTATATATAGTAATTTCAAGTCTTCACTTGAAATAATACTACTTTATACTTTAGCTTTTAAAATATTTTGAAATACATTACCTTCTCTGACTCAGCAATCACCTATATGCAAAGGTAAATATTACTAACTGCCTTTAAGGGCCAAGAAAATTAAGGCTTACCGTGATGAAGTAAGTAGTCCAAGTTCCTCAACTAAAAGGCAGAAGGATGTCTTCTGAAATCTGCGTAATACCGTTATATCATCTTTTCTCTCCTAGTTGCACAATAAAATACATACATATATTTTATTTTGAAGTCTTGTAAGAAAAACTAAAGGTGACCGTTTCTTTGTTGCTGCCGTTTTTCAGAGAGCACAACAGCACACCATACACTGCTGTAGCTGGAGGCGCCTGGCTTTCTGGCCGGGTTAAATGTTTAGAGCGCGTCTGACTGAGTAACGATGACATGCGGTGCAGCAGTGGGAAAGTAGGCAGGTCCGCGTTTGGTCCGGAGGCAGCATTGCAGAAGACACTCCCATATTTATGTCACCAGTACCTGTGGAAGCACGTTTCATACTCGACAATATTTTTAAATATCAGTTTTTACCCTACCTGCCGTATTTCTCAGTAGGGATGAAAAGCGAGGAGTCGCCTTTGTTTCTCCAGCAATTTCCGTCTTTCCTTGGCTAACCGCCCTTCCTTAACTTTCTGAGCAGAGGTCATCATCGTGAGCCCCCTCCTCTTCCTGCCTGCATGGCACAGTTCCCTCTCCTCCCCGCAACTTGTCCCACAGGCTACTTCTGCTCCCACAAAGCTTCCATTTACTCCAGATGCTCCGTTTAATCCCTTCCCACCCCCTTTGGCGACCTTCTCAAGTCTATATTGCAACTTTAGGTTTGCCTTATCTATTAGCTCCTCATCAGGTTTTCTTTATTTGAAACAACATAGTCCTCAAACCAGAGTCTCTTTTGTTTTGGTCTCCACAGAATTTATAAAATAATTGTTTGTACTCATGGCAAAGGTTTTCCTCCATTTATTCCCCGGTAACTGTGTGCATTCTAACTTCTGATTCAGTGCTCGGTAGGAGCCAATAGATTATGAAAATGATCAGATCATTGAGGAACGTTCATTAACCTCTTTGAGGTGTTGGTGTTTGAGAACACCATCCATCTTCTTCCTACACAATTTTTTCTAACATTTTCTTATTTCCTTTTTTTTCAAGCTTTATTGAGATACAATTGATATCACAATCCTTTCATTTAAATATTTACCATCTTTAATGAAGCATAACTTACATACCGTACACCTTATCCTTTTAAAGTATACAATTTAGTGGTTTTTAGTATACTCACACTCCCCGTTTTCACTGGCAATGGCTAATTTATTTTTTGTCTCTATGGATTTGACTAATAAGGGGTTTTTGTATAAATGAATTATACAATGTGTAGTCTTTATGACTGACTTCTTTCACTCAGCATGATTCTTTCAGGGTTCATCCACGCTGTAGAATATATCCGTGCTTCATTCTCTTGTATGGCTGAATAATATTTCACTCGCTGGAAAGGCTACATTTTGTTTATTCATTCATTTATCAGTGGATAGATACTGTGGTTGTTTTTACTTTTTGGTTGTTAGGAGTAAAGGTATTATGTACAACTGTTTGTGTGCACAAGTGTTTTTATTTCTCTTGGGTATGTAGCTAGGAATGGAATTGCTGGTTCACATAATAATTCTAGATTGAACATTTTCCAGAGGTCTTTTTTACTCAGTGACTAAATTCTCCTCTCCACTCATTGTTTTTCACTTTTACTTATCTCCTAATGTCCTCTCAACCAAATGTAGATATTTTGGGCCTTAAGTCTTTTCCTCTCTTCATTCTCTTTGTCAGAAATCTAACACTCTGCCTTCGTCTTAACTATTAGCTAACCTCTTACTTTCAGGAATCCTTTGTCAGCCTGATTCCCTCAGTCTAGAGCTCTGCATTATTAGGTTCTACCAAAGAAAAGTCTTGGTTATTCTGCCAGTAGGCAAATAGCAGCAGCATCTCTCCAAAATCATGGTTTGTAAACTGATTTTTCCCTTTTCAAAAGTGGCACAACTATTTCCCAGGTATCCTTGACTTAAAATCCTGAAGTCATTATTTATTCCTTCCTAGCCTTTACTCCATCCCAGTTATTAATTCCTGCCAGTTATACTTTTACATTCCTTTTGTGACTCTTATGCTCAAATAAAGTGATTCTTATTACCTTCCTTGGACAATTGCACATCCCTGTTAATTGGTCTTTCTATCTCATATATTTTCTTATTCTTTCCATCACTTCTCATTGATCTTCACAACGTGACTTCAGTATTGTCCTGGCCTACACTTGTCCCATCATTTCCAGATTCAGCGCCATTTGTCTCCTACCTGTTCCATAATCTCAGGACCCTTTACCACTTATTGTTTAGTCATATTCATAATTGGCTCCATCCAACCAATCTTCACAGGATGTTTCTCTAGCTCTAAACCGATAACATGCTCTATCCAAGATAAATTCTTTTCATTGTTTATGGCCCCAAAGTTTCTTCTCTTCAGCTTAACACAGCCAACTTCTGCCACTTCCACAAAATGATCTATTTTTCATATAAGTTCAGCCCAAATGTTATTTCCCTATAAAAAATTTATCTGCGCTCCCCAAATGAAATGAAAAAAATAATTATTCTACTTATAGACTCCTGAAATGTTCTAAAAATATTTGAATGGCTTTTGGACATTCAGCTGCATGTTTCTGAATGGATGGTAAGCTAACCCCCTATCTATGTGCGTGTGCAATACTTAGTTCTTCGGTTGGTACTGGGACATATGTGCAAAAAATTTTTTTTACTTACAAGTAATTTTTGGTATGTTTTATTTTTACAGGTAATTTTCCCAATGCCACCTCCTTTGCAATCTTACTTTTCTACTGCAGGGAAAATCCAGAATATAGAATTTAAATAATAGTGTCCTTGTAGATATAATTTCTTAGCATATATTTTGAGTTAATATCTAATATGTCAATTTAAATTATGACAGTAATGAATCTTTAATTCTCATTGAAACAAAAGATGACTATTGGTCTTATAATGAGAAAAAAATCTGTTAAAGTATGTGAGAAACAAAAATAAATCTAAAGTAATTTGAGAAAAATAACAAAATATTTTATAGCAGAAGGGGAAATAATGGAGAAAATTCACATAAACCATGTCATTTATGGAACATGTACCATCAAAAAATAGATGTTTTAAGACTATTAATTTTAATAAAATTAGTTCCAATTTTAATAAAATTTGTTACCTTTTATACTGGGAATTTTAAAGTAGGTAGAATTCCTTAATATGTGATCAAGAATTGTATTTAGTATTGCTATAGATTGTATTAATTTTATTTATAAGTATTCTATTAGAAAAGTATTATCATTAGCAGAATAATGATGAAAATAGAGATATGAATACCAGGCTGCTTAGTTTTATTTTCTGCAACTTGTAGAAAGTCAGCTCTGAGGAAGAGAATGTATTTATCCCATTGAACTGAATGTATGACTTTAGACCTGAAAAAACAAAACCTGTCTTAGACATCATTTAGTTAACGCACAGGCTTATTATTTTGTGGGAGGTTTCTGAGCTCATCTGGAAGTTTGGAGACATCCTGGGAGATACTGAGTATGGGGTTTGGATTTAAACCTTGAGAACTTTGCTATATATTCTAAGAACAATGAGGATCCATCCCATCACACATCCAATGTCTTGATGGTCTCTATTTTGGATTTACCTCACAAACGTTAAGCCAAAATAGCCTGCCATTTGAATGGCAAATAGGATGTTTTACAATGAATTTCTCTGTCTCATTATAGTACCATAAAATAAATAATCTTAGCTTCTCAGTTTGGCCTCCATAGTGGTTCTTAACATCAATGCCATATAGCCACACATTTATTCTTTTACTTTATGTAAAATACACTGTAAAACAAAAATAATTATTTTCAAAAACATTTTCTAGTAATTAGCTCCCCTCCCAAACAAATTTAGTCTAATTATGTATCAGTCATGATGAAATGGAAGGTCAATGGCTCAGATGCATCATTTCACTCTGATAGATTGCTGTTTGAAAATAGGTTATGACAATTAGATGATTAATTTTCTTCTATTAAATAGCATTATGAGACTTATGATTACATTTATCAGTAAATTCCTTTTAGTGGGAACATAATATGAGGAAAGACCAAACAGAATAGGAATTAATATCCTTTGTGAAGGATCAGAAAATACTTTTTAACAACCACAATTGTGAAAATACTTAGAAAATGAAATTCTGTTGGAAAACTCATGTTTTGTTCATCATTTAAAGTAACACGTTAAAGATGTCATAGATGAGTATGAAGAGCAGAATTCTGAATGTCCTGCTGGCAATTTTTTGTTGTTGTTGTCCTGGTTATCTGCAAAGTATACACCCCTTGTCAGGATAACTAGGGAGTGCCTATGTAAACATTCTTGTTTTGCCTGTTCCACATAATCATTTCTTGTATCACATTTCTGCTAACCTCGCTATCTGAAACCAATTACAGGAGATCCATTTGGGCTGCATCTGTTTTCATAAAAAGCCTAGGCAGCAGTGTTTTTCTCAGAGATGAATATCAACATCAAATATGCTTCTGAGTGCTTTGTTATTTATGTTTCAGAGAGATTTCGTGGCCTTCAGCTCTCAAGAATGTGTCATGCTGTGCTGTTTATACATTGAAGATATTAATGGGTGTAGATGTCATTTTTCATTTTAATGTCTCAAATGCAACAGGCTGATAGGTTAAGCATTCCTATTTTTATGGGGAGAGATATGAATGATGTCTGTTTTTCCCCCAAATATACATATATTTACTTTGAAAAAAAAGAAGTTATTTATAAACCTCAGAGTACTCAACATTTTTGGTTTAACTGGGTTTTTCTAAGCTATTCACAAACAATTTTATTTCTGTGTTTCTCAAGATGAAAAAATAGTAATGTTTTCAGTGTTCCCCAAGAAGAAAAAAGTATTGATGTGACAGGTCACAAAGGTTTTTCATTCTTGTTTCTCATAACAACCTTTTTATTAGAATTCTATGAGGTTCTAATGAGCATAAAGTTATTACTACTGTAGAAGGGTAATATCCTTAAACTTTACTTTTCTTAAACATTTGTGCTTTATTTGAAATCACACAGTAACTATTAAGAATGGTGTTTTTAATAAATATTTTAGGGCAAAATGCACTGAATTCTGGAAAACATGCATTTCCACACCCTTGCAGTCTAACAGCAACAGAAGTATATGTTTAGTTTATTATACAGCTTTTTATTCTTTTCAAAATATTTAGTTTAATCAGATTCCAAGTTTAAAAGTGTCCTATCCTAGTATTCTTAGTGTACTATCATTAAATACTTCATCAAGGAAAGTGTACTCTTAATTTAAAATAAATTTGTTTTTGGAAACTAGATGGGTTTGGCTGCCTTAGAAACCTCTCTCTTGTTCATTTGAATCAGGCTCAGACAATATTAAAGAAAGATTTGTAAACAAATATCTTTTGCTTTTTGTTCTAAATTAACTTTTTGTTTTTGCGGAGGGTGATGGCAAAAATACTTAAATAGCTTATAGAATTTTATGAATGATTCTGGTATGTAAAATTTCTATTTATCAGTTTAAGTGGGCAAATGATTTGCAAATTAATATTTTATATATTTTGACATCTAACACCTTATATTGATGGAAATGCTAGCTCATAATCTTTCATCTTTTGATTAGCTACCATAATAAATTTCAAAGTTGAGCTAAAAGTGTCTGAGCAATTGTTTACTGAAATTAAGTCCTAAAGTGTTATCCAGAATACTGGAAATAAAAAAATGTCATGTGATGCCTGCAGTTGAAATCCAAACTGCAAAAGATTTATGCTAAAGAGTTTCTAATCATTCCGGATCTCTCGGAATTGTTTGCTGTTCTCCCACTGCTCAGTTTACTATGGCAGATCTCACTGCTGCAAAAAGAATGTTGAAATAGGCAAGGTGCTCTTTTTCATAAGATTTTGTATTGAAAGGATATCCTTGACTGTTTCAAAGATACATGTAAATTCATGCGCAAACCACGTATTTTAAAAGTAGAAGCAAAATTTAGCCGAATAGCTTGTGGTATTCTATTAGTAGTAGTACTCCTTTAACAGTGTGCGTGTATCTATTTGCCTAGCAATATTTTCACGAGCTACAATTCTAATATGTCTAATTTTCTATTGTCTTTCTATAGACATTGGACATTCATATATTCATTCCATTGGCTTACTTGTCTGGGTTGAGTTGACTGAATGCAATGCAGAAATGGATAGGGTTTGTATTTGACAGACAAGAGTCTGAGCTTCTGACCAGACTGTTACTTCTTTGTGACTTTAATCAAGTTATTATAGAATTGGTTTTTCAATTCCTTGTCTACAAAATGTGAAAAGTAGGATAGCCAATTTCTAAGGTGTTTTTCCCCGGCTTTGGAACTTTTCAGTTTATGACTGATAATTGGTCAAATGATTGGAGTGTTACAGGACTGTAGCACCCCATCACGTATTTGTAGACTACGCGATGAAGTCCAACATAAGGATAGTGGGAACACTTAGCCATGAAAATGACATATACCCTCTGATAGTTTTTCTATTCACACATTTACAAATTGAAAACATAAAATATTATATTGTAGTTCCTTTTTTAAGTTTCTGATAGTTTTTCTATTCACACATTTACAAATTGAAAACATAAAATATTATATTGTAGTTCCTTTTTTAAGTTTCTGATAAATGGGTATGCTCTCTTGTCATTTGGTTTCCTTTGCTAGCGTTCTATTCGTTGCCATCTAACAGTTCCTTTGACAGAACAGACAGTAACCCACCCCGAGATGGACTCTGACCTGGAAGCCTGGATACTGTGCACAAAGCACAGGCCTATTTCCCCATTTGCTAAAATGAGGGGGGTCTGTTTCAATGATTTCACTTCAAGATTCTGACCTACTCTTATTAGAATCCTTGAAAAACAGGAAAAGAACTACAGAATTAAATATCAATAAGGCTGAGTGTATGCAAAATAAACTGAGGATCTCAAAGGGGAAACAATTATATGAAAAATATTGGGCAAATGTTGTGTGGATTTGGCACCAAAAGGAAAACTAATTGATTACTTTTCAAGATTGTCCCATTGACACAGTCTAAATCAGTGGTAATTTCCATTAGAAAACATATCATTGGTAGTTAGTTTTTAAGTTGTGATTTAAACAGAAAGTAATATTTGGACTATCAAGTGAAATTTTTCAAACTGTGTTTTACAATAACTGTTTATGGAATTAATTTTTCTTTGGTCTTTTATTCACACTGAACTTGATCATAAAATTGCCTAAGTTCCCTGAAATGTTTCATTCTTAGAAGCATTTAGGTTGACTTGTGATTACTTGAAAAAATTTAAAATAAGAAAAAAGGAGGATTTTTTTGAGTGAGTGTGTTTCCAAAAAGTGTGCTTTACAAACTGCGCTGGCTCCTGCTCTGGGAAGATGAATCGGTGTTGTCAGGAGAGGGTGCGAGTGCATGCTCTCTGTTTACTTTAGTTCCTATGTCTGCCTGCCTTCTCAGAAAACTTGCTTGGAGCAGGCTGTAGCAGCCCTCCTTTCTGTCTTTTCATAATTGATCAGGGGATGACTGCCTTCCCTGAGGGTTAAGACATGGCAACTTTTTCTGTTTGCTCAGCATCTCAATGCAGTAGTTCAAACATTGTTCACACCAGCTGGCAGTGTAATGCCATATGCACATCTTGTCAAAGCAACTGTTGTCATGGATACTAGAAACTCTCTTAAAAACCATATCATTGATTCCAATGGAAATTGTACTTTTTCTGCTTAGAATCTTAATTATTATAGAAGAAATTAATCTAAACTATTTTCCCCTTCTTGAAAACTTTATCACATATTCTAAAACAGCGAATAACAGAGGAAAGAAGTGATTTAGTTTCATGTGTTGGAAAATTTCATCATTAATGTTTATTGAACTCAGTTGTTGAGAGAAAAATAAGTTTGTACAATAGAGGCTGTTAAAGTTTTTTTAATTAGTTTATACTGTTAACTTTTCAAATATCTCAATATGTGGGTTTATGTTGTTGTTATGTCGGTAGTTTTGACATTAGTTTATATGGTAAAATGGCCAAACTGCCTCTTTTCCAGTAAAAGAAATGTTTACATTAAGTTCTTATATTGTTTTATTTTTCTGAGTTGGAAAGAAACTATAAAAATAAGTGAAAAAATCTATTTTGATTGGTGTTCTATCACACATAGAAATAAACCTGATTGGTTGGGTGGTAACTTCTTTGTTCTCTGATTTTGCTAAGAAAGTAAATGAAAACCACTCAATTTTATTTAGCATTGAAATTGCACTTTACTTTGTCAAAGGAGAGGTTTCTTGAATTGCAATTACAAAAAAAAAGTATTTTAAATCTTTAGTGAAAATCCTTATTAATTCACTTTCAAGATAATCTGATGTCGATTTGTCAAATTTAATTACAGCTTCCGGTAACACTTGAAGTCTACTGCTTTTGCTTCAAAATTATAATATGAAAATACAAATTGGATGATAATTTAAAAGGGAGTGAGCATTACAGTTGAACATTCAAAGACAAGTTCCTTGTGGAAATGAGATTATTGAGGCAGTTTGTGATATTTTTCCTTTTTGAGCACTTTAAACAAATTAACTTTATTTCCTGCAGGATAAAAGCTATCTCTGTGGTTTTAAGTAAATTTGTATATGCGTGTTATGTAAATTTTTTCACATTAGACAAAAAGAATATTTAATGATTTTTCTCTAGAAAGAAGGGTTGGATGGGGTTCTTATACACTGAAGCTTATTCCCTAGTAATCAGGGAATAACTGATCCTCAACTTACCTTTAACAAAATATTTAGATGTGGCTCCCTTTTTACTTGTAGGCTCTCCAAGCAGCAAGACAACTTCTCTTACAGCAGCAAACAAGTGGATTAAAATCTCCTAAGAGCAGTGATAAACAGAGACCACTGCAGGTAGGTGATGCATTCCTGTCCTTGGGGTCTTATTTTAAAACATAGTTATTACGAGAACAGAAATGCAGACTCAGTTGTATACATACAGAAAATTATGATATTGCCTAAGTAGAGAATTTCCATTCAAAAAGAGAATTTGCTTTATCTTCTTGAAAAGAAAGAAAGAATTTTCTATTAGCGTAGCTTTCAAAAGTTTACAAGGTCACTTATTGCAAAAATTATGTAGAAACCACATTTGGTGTACGTAGGCATAAAAGTTTTGCATTAAACTTTCTGGGATTTTAATGGAATGTATTTCACAAATAGGTAAAAATGTGGCATTTCTTTCTTAAAAGCAAATCATAGTAAAAGGGGATGGAGTAAAACAAAGCAGGCTTAGACAACTCTTCTGCAGTTGTATTCAGGTGACAAATGCAGAAAAACCTCCCATTTTGTCAGAAAAAAATGGATTCGCCACAGAGTTATTGCTGTTGCTTCAGTTATAAAAATACACTCTGGAGTTCGTTGTCGTTACTCACTATGTTTGTCCTGTGGAACTCATAGTATGTATGTCGTTTAAAGTAACTTTTTCTTATATAATATAACCATTGTTTTATTTAGTCTTAACAGGAATATTTAGGACATTTTCTCCAAGAAATAAAGACTTTCAGGTTTCATTTGAAAAATATTTGGAAGGTATCTGGAGATGCATAAAACATCTTTCAAAATGTTTATCAGCTCTGTTGGAGGACAAGCAATGCTTTTTTAAATCCAAGTTACATATATGTCTAATAAGGCAAGCTTAGTTTTTTTCAGAAAAGTAAACATCTTTCTTGTTGCTTTAACAAAACTCTTTTGAAAGTTTTTATGGCCTAGCTGTCTGTTTTCCTTTGTAGGTGTACTCCCAGATGTTAGTAACTGAGTCTTATGTGATGGCCTCTGACAGAGAATTATAGGCTACTGATGTACACAATCCAGAAACTACTATTACCTAAAAACTGGATTAATTTATGGTCCCTGGACAGATATGAGATGAGGATATATTTTCTTGGGAACAAACCCATTTTGAGGGAGTGGGTGGGAAGCAGGGGGAATTGGGGATGAGGCATGCCTTTTAACAGAGTAAAGTACAGATGTCTGCCATGATTGTATGTGAGTTATACTGCAACAGTCTGAGTTTAATATCCATCTTAATTTTTTCTCTTTAAAAATAAATTTCACGTTCTTTTGTTTTAACTAATCAGTAATTCTGTAGTGAGACATTTTACTTGCCATCACATACTTCCCTAAGTAGTAATAGCGAGTGGAGCATTCCCATTGAGTTATGATTCCATGAGAGCCTCTCTATACATTTATGTGACAGAGAAAATTTTACGTAGAAGTTACAGAAGATAGCAAACAAAATGTTTATCTTCACTATGGCTTCAAACTGGGAGTTGTGCTTTCTTGTTTGGTATAGCAAAGGAGGTTTACTGTAGATGCTGGAAGCATAAGCCAAAGGTAGGAAAGAGTTTACTGTCTTTAATATCTGAAAGAGACTATATATATTGTCCTAATTTTACCTTATTGTGTCTCTTGACAAATTAGACCAAGTAGTTGTACCTTCCTCTCCAAAGCTCAGTCAAGTAGAAGTTTCTTTATTGGTGATTACCAGAATATTTCTGGAAAGAATGGCTGAGCTTAAATTTTTCTCTTTTCTCTTTTTGTTGTATTGGAAAGCAAAATTTGGCTGTACTTTGTTTAACCAAAATATACATAATTTTTTTGGGCAAAACACACACACACTAATATGGGAATAGTTATGACTCTAAAGTAAGAAATTGTTGCTCATGTACCAAATGTTGTATAAATAAAATTTTGAGCCTAAGTCCTTAATTTTATTTTTATTATAAAAGGGTGATTAAAAATTTACAAATATCTTTTAACAACTTTAATTGCTAACCATTACTATATTTATTGTGTCACTTATTAGTGTTTTGTGATTCATATTAACACAAATATATCTTGATTATACAGATATAAAACTCTAGAATTTTATTATTCTTTTGTAAATTTAATAGGATCTCCAGCCAAAATGTCATAGGAATGAAAAGCTGGTTTTTAAGAATGAGAATTTAGAATAATGACTGAAGACTTATTTGTTCACCAAAATATACTCAGGAGTTAATATACGTAATGTGATTCTACACTTTTAGTATTTTCTAGTGCCCGATAAGCTTTGCAACTAAAAACATGCTGGGATTGTATAAAAAAATCTAATGAAAACCTAATAGCATTTTATACTAGCTTACACATGTTGTCAATGGGGGATATTAAGTAATACTTATTTTTGCATCTGTAAATATAATTTAACATGAGTTGCACTATGTATTTGCCACTTGTGTTAAAGGATAAAATATTTTTGCTAATTATAAATATTTAATATGAAATTAGCACTTTAAAACTTTTATGATTTTATCACAGTCTAGTTCTTTTTAAAAAATATATTTTTATTGATTTCAGAGAGGAAGAGAGAAGGAGAAATAGAAACAGCCATGATGAGAGAGAATCATTGATTGGCTGCCTCCTGCATGCCCCATACTGGGGTCGAGCCTGCAACCTGGACATATGCCCGTATCCAGAATCAAACCTTGACCTCTTGGTTCATAGGTCAATGCTCAAACACTGAGCTACACCACCAGGCTTTTTTTTCTGCTTAACTGTTTAATCAGTCTTTCATAGTAGAGTTGGCATAGATTATCTTTTAGGTTTAAAGAAATAAGTGAAAATGTTTCAAAATCTGCACTTGTAAGGCACATTATTTGGTGTTAATAATAGATCATGCTGGTTAGAGGACCAAAGGAGACGTGATTTTTATGGATAACTATTTTATAAAGTTTGAAAAAAAATGGAGATTTTAGATAAACATTTTGATGGTTCAAGTCGCAAGAACAATATTTGTTGCTTGTTATACTCAGCTGAATTTCTTTCAAATGTTGAAAAGTGGCAGCCGGATATGAGGTGTGTCATGGCAGAGAGTCTACGGCTAGCAGACTAGTATTTATCTACTATTACTTCTTTATTTACATTTTTCTAGTTTTTCTGCTACAGATGGCAGAGATATTAGCATTTCTAATGCAAAATTGAAAGAAAAATCACATCGAATGAGCCTACCGATTGTAGTAGTGATTTCACTTTCATGTAAAGATATCTGAATATATGTATTTGAAACATGTTCACATATTAATTCATTGCATGAAACACCACTTAAATAGGACCAATCAGTTAATATATTGATTAATGACATATTGGTGATTAATATAAAATGATTGTGATGCAGATTGGAGCTGATAATTAAACTAAGTATTACCAGATTTATTTATTTTTTGCATTTCTACTATGTATCTCAGAAAAACAAACCCTAAAATGAAGATGGCCTCTTATCTTAATTTACTTTAATTATCTACATCTACTTCTAGTACATCCTAGATGTGATATACCCATAGTGGTACATGAGGAAAGTTAGCCAAAAAGAATAGGAAATGCTTTCAATTTCATGAAATGAATTTCCTGATTGAAAAGAGTAAATTCACATTGTTTTATGCACACATGCACACTTCCATAGTCTGTAATTAAAATTTGTAAAATACATTATCCATTTTCTAGCCTATGACAGATCTACTTAATTTAGTTTAGGTATGAAATTGGTCGCATTATTGTTCTTGTTACATTTACAGCCATGAGACAGACTTGTGGTTCTTCAACAGCTGTGCAGAGCAGAGACGTAAATTTAAGGTAAATGCCATTGCTTTGCTATCTTAGATGAATATTAATATATAACATTGTAATCACTTCCATTGTTGTAGATTAATATCTAATATAAGGTTCTCTTTTTCAATAGGCAATTTAAATTAGTTTTAAAATAATTCTGAGTTAGTTTAAGAATGGAGTTTTTAAAAGCAAATAGGAATTAAACTTAGGAGTCTTATTCTGAGTCTGACACAAGCTAGTAATATAAGCTTGAGGAAGTCACTCAACATCTTTAAAATATAGACATTGGGCTAACTGATGAATGAAATGGAATGTTCTGTGATTAAGGATTTATTTCACTTTTTAATTCTCACCCAAGGATATGTACTTTATTGATCTTAGAGAGAGAGGAAGGGAGAACAAGAGCGAGAGAGAGAGAGAAACATGGACATGAGAAACATGAAAAAAATCAATTAGTTGCCTCCTGTACATGCCCAACCAGGGATGGAACCCACAGCCTGGGTGTGTTCCCTGACCAGAATGGAGCTAGAGCCCCTTTGGTTCCTGGGATGATAGTCCAACCAGCTGAGCCACATTAGCCCGAGTTTATTTCATTTTTAAAAACTAAGTGATAGGTTTCTTAATTCTTTGAGACTAGCTATACTTTGTTGGATATTAGCTTACAGGTTAAAGATTCTGTTTATGTGCTTGTTTGTTTTTACTTACAAAGGACTTTAAAAACATAGCATAGGAAAAAGTAATGCTTTGGAATCAAAGTATTAAATCTTAGGTGTATGGCAACCATTGCGCAAAAGTATTAATTTTTATAACATCTAAGAAAGTTTTGTTTCATTCAGTGCCTTGAAATAATTTTATAAATTGTTTTTAAGAAAAATCTAAGTCACACAAAGAATTATTTTACCTATGTATTTACTTTAATAATCTACATTAAAATATGTTGTCATAAAATACAGTTTAAAAATTTCTACCTTCCTCTAATTCTTCAGTCCAAAGAGTTAAAATTATCATCAGCAGACAATCAATAAGTTCTTCAGCAAACTAATGAGCATTTCTAAAATTTTCATTCTAGGGAAAAAACCAATAAAGTGCAAAATCTATAAATAATGAAGTTGAATGTATAAATAATAAAAATAAATATATCTTTGTGATGTGGAATTGGGCATTGGTAAATATGTTTTAGGAAATTGTCAAAATGCATTTATACAGTGATAATGAATGAATTTGAATATTTCCATTTCAACATTAAGTTCTGGTTTCTAGTATAGAAGAATTAGAGAGAAGCAAAAACACATTCTGTTTCAAATACTGAAAGCAACATAATCAAGAAATTTGTGATATGGATTTGAGTAGTTGCATAATACTAAGAAACCAATTTTTAAAGATGTTTTTTGTTATCTATATTTTCTCTATAAAAATAAGCAGTTAATCTAACACACTGTTTTGTATCATAAATTTTGAAAAAGTTTAATTTAAAAACTATTAACAAGGATAGTCTATGCCTTGTGTGGTTCTGATTTTCCCATTCCAGTAAAAGAACTGCCCCCCCCCCCTAATTTTTGCTTTTAGAGAGAGAGGGGAGAGAAAGGAGAGAAAGAAAGACTGATTGGTTGTCCTACTTATTTTATGCATTCATTAGTTACTAAGGAACTTTTCTTAAAGGGCTGCATGTAACAGGCAATTTTGCAAGAATGTGCTAGAATAAAATATTTCTTAAAAATAATGTGCTGTTGCCACCTGTGGCCAGCTGCTCAAGGCTGACACCCTGTGGAGGACAGTCTAGGTTCGCCAGTCTATCACCACTACGTGTGCTTGAGTGGAAAACTTCGCTGTATATCTAGGTAAAAGCACATGCTTTTGACCTGAACCCTACCTTTGCCCTTAACTAATAGGACTTTGGGTAGGGTAACTTGATCTCTTGGGGCCTGTTTTCCCATCTCTAAAATGAGAATGAGGATTGCAAGATTGTTGTGAAGATTAAAAAGAATATAATATGAAGTAAGTAGCGTAAATCCTTTTGGTTATGAAGTAGTATTTTCCCTTATGATCATCTTCAGAAAGTTTATATTTAATCCAAAGTTATGATAAACATTCTACTATATGATTCTTTTTATTTGGCCATAATTTTTAGTATTTATTACTCACAATTTATAAGAAAGCAACAGTGACTATTTTAGGTACTATATTATCTTCCCCTCCTACAGACTCTTATAATATGTACACTGTACACTAACCTATCATAAACTTATAGTTTAATGTTTGTTTGCTTTCTCTACTAGATTGTGAGCTCTATGACAGTAGGCATATTGGTGTCACATATATTTTAGTGCCTATCACAATAACTGATCAATAATAGAGCTAAATAAATAATTGTTGAAACAATGAATGAGAAGGAGATTGTGCTGAGGGGAGGAAGTTTAGGGGAAAAACCCTTTCATTTGTTCAGTGTATATTGATTATTTACCATATGTAATAGCCTCAGGGACTTATGATTTAGTTGAGGAGATAGTAAGGCTTATATACAAACTAGAGGCCCAGTGCACAAAAATAAGTGCACTTGGGAGGATCCTTCAGCCTGGCCTGTGTCCTCTCACAGTCTGGGATCCCTGGGGGAATGTCCACCTTCTGGCTTAGGCCTGCTCCCCAGGGGATTGGACCTAAGCTGGCAGTCAGACATCCCTCTGGAAGCCCAGGAGCCCTCAGGGGATATCTACTTGCCAGCAGGGAGCAGGCCTAAGCTGCAGTTGGACATCCTTAGCGCTGCTGAGGAGGCAAGAGAGGCTACTCCCACCACCACTGTACTTACTGGCAGCCATCAGCCTGGCTTGTGGCTGAGCAGAGCTCCCCCTGTGGGAGTGCACTGACCTCCAGGGGGCAACTCCTGCATTGAGCATCTGCCCCCTGGTGGTCAGTGTGTGTCATGGTGACCAGTCATTCCCAGTGGTTCTGCTGTTAGGGTCAATTTGCATATTACCCTTTTATTATATAGGATGTCAGGTCACAGTGGATGTGCCAGAGGAATGCAGAGGACAGAAAATGCTATGAGCATTAAACAATGAAATATTCATTCCAGCCCAAGTGACCAGGGAGAGGTAGCATCTCTTTTGGGCCTAAAGAAGGGGAATTTGGTAGCTAGAACATTTTTTAATGGAGACCTTTGAAAAGATGTCATCAAAGATGCCGAGATAGGACACTGTGAGGTCCAGCTAGGCAAGAGTAAGTAATTTGTTTTGACCATCGTAGAGATGTCATACCCAAAGAAATAATGAGGGTTGGAGGACTGTACCAGCTGTATAGAGATGGATAGGCCATACTAATGAGTTTGTACTTTGATGGTTTAGATAGTAGGAGTTATTAAAGTTTTTTGATAAGAGAGTGATAAAATCAGGCTGGTTTGGCACAGTGGATAGAGCATCGGCCTGCAGACTGAAGGGTCCCAGGTTCGATTCTGGTCAAGGGCATGTACCTTGGTTGTGGGCACATCCCTAGTGGGAGGTGTGCAGGAGGCAGCTGATCAATGTTTCTCTCTCATCGATGTTTCTGACTCTCTATCCCTCTCCCTTCCTCTCTGTAAAAAAAATCAAAATATATTAAAGAGAGTGATAAAATCAAACTGGTATTTTATAAAGATCTACTTCACAATGTGGCATTGAAATGGAGATTTCTGAAAAAAGATAATTTACAAAGAGCTCAGTAACATCCACAATTTTATAGAGCAAGAAGAAAAAGAAGCAGAAGAAAAAAAGGAAAGTAAAAGAAGAATCAAATTAGCATTTATTTTGTCAAGGAAGGTTAAGGAAAGAAAGCGTTTTGAAAAGATCAGGCTTGTAAGGCATATCAAGAAAAGTCCATGAGGATGAGTGTTTCCATGCATGCAATGTTGAATTTCAATGCTGATTATTTTTAATCCCCCTCTTTATCATTTGCCATTAACTCTTAGGCTCACCAATATTAAAGTGATCAATAATCAATAACAAGTGGGGACAAATCTTACTTTAGCATCATTGATATATACAGAAAGAGAATTAATAAATGTACCTTTGCTTCTTAGACTGCTCACTCTCTAGCAGTATAAGTAAATGTATGTTGCATATGTAATACAGAGGGTTTCCATAAATTAAATATGGAAGAAAGCTGCTTTGCAGGAGGTCAAATTTTCTTTTTTCTCATTCAAGCACTTGCTTCTTTGTGTAATCCATTAGGATTTTAAGTATATGTTCCCTTAATTTCTCTACCTTAACTAAAGGGAGTAGAAGAAAAGACACATTCATATTGGTAAGGGAGCTCTCCGTAGGATTTAAGACTTAGGCTGTGAATTTTGTGTTAAGATGTTGGGAGGTGTACAAGCTAAATTGAATGACAAAGTGAAGAACAGTGTCAGTACGTGATTAAAGAAACAAAGTGAAATTACTCTGAAATTCCCCTACATTTAAGGTTCATTGTGTTATCTCTGTGGATTCTATTCATGCCTTTCTATCATCCTGCATTCTACATTGTACTTGGTTATCTTAAAATTTATCTGCTAACTTCACCTTTTCTACTGCATTTTTCTTCCTTTATCATTCAGTTTTCTCTTATATAATCTTGTCCATTTTACCTAACCATTATCCCTTCCTTCCCATATTGAGAGGAGAGTAACTTTAAATGCCTTTAATTATTTAATTCTATCTTGGGCCTAAAATAGCATATTATTTTACTAACAAAATAGCAAAACTGGGCTACTTCTTCAAATACAGTATCCAATATCTAATTTTTATCTTGCCCTGAGATTACTTTCCTTTATGCTATTTTAAGTTTTAGTATGAAGCCAGCTGTACTCTCAAATATCTCGATACTTAACAGGACTTGAAGAATTACATTTAGTGCTAGAAATCTCTTGTTACTCATGGCATTTATAGGTGGCTCTGTTAAAGTTACCAACAGAAGGTATTCATCACTTCTCAGATCCTTTTGTCAGACTTCCTAGAACACCCATTACAAGGTGAATGTTCAAACTAGAAGTGGCAGGAATGATTGTATTAAAAGGCCAGGTGTGTTTTTTTGTTGTTTTGTTTTTGTTTTATTTTGTTTTGTCTTGTCTTTGTCTTTCTTTAAGCAGTCTTAGGTTGTGCTGATTGTCATTATTTTAATAATGCTGAGTTTAGAATGATCATTTGAAATGATCAAACAAAGGTGTTATACATTGTTCTTTTAAAAATATTTTATTCATCCTTCCTTAATTTAAAAATAATATAAGCTTATTGAATGACTTAAACATTATTTTAAGTTAAATTATAGTTGGACACTAAGTTAATTTCCCAAAGGCACTTAATCAATATTAATACATTGCTATGGTATGGTAGATTTTTTTTAAGTTGAAAATTAATTTCCACCTCTGATTAGATGGTGAAGAAACCACACATGAGGACTAATTGTAGTAGACTCTTGACATTCACCAGGTATGAATCCTGAGATCTTCATGAACCCTCAAATTCAGGAAATGCCCGGTTAAATAACACGGAGAGGTCCTTACTCTGAATCAAGCTGCCATTGTAACACAGTTAACAACTTTCCAACTTTTCATAACATTTGCTTCACGATCAATGTCATGTTTTAAAATGAAACAATTCTTTTTACATCTCACCTACAGAGGTGAGACTAAGTAGAGAACAGAAAAGGTACATTAGCAATTGAGCGGTGCAGAGGAGTGGATAGGTTAGTTTATCTGGATAGATGGGTCTTTCTGCACACTTGATTCAATTTCATGGCTTGTCAAATTACAGAGGTGTAATTTCTTGGAATTTGGGGGTAATTCGAAGATAAATCATACCACAGCTCTACTTTTGTGAATTTTAAAGGTCTACTCTCCTAGATCTTGCAATATAATAGCTATGAAAAAATCCAAAATGACCAAACAGGTTTCCCCTACCTTTCTTCATGATGTTTTATATGAAAAATTGAGAGAAGCGCTAAATACTATTACTAACTAGGGGCCCAGTGCACAAAAACTTGTGCACTTGGGAGGTCCCTCAGCCCAGCCTGTGCCCTCTCGCAATCTGGGACCCCTCAGGGGATGTCTACCTCCTGGCATGCCTGGCCAGCCTGGGTGAGGGACTGATGGCTGTTTGCAGGCTAGCCAAGCCCCCCAGTGTGGACCCTCACCCCATTGAGGTGTGGCCAGCCTGGATGAGGGGCTGAGGGCTGTTTTCAGGCTGCCTACAGTCCTTTCAGGTTTTGGGTCCCTACTGGGGTGCCTGGGCAGCCTGGGTGCTGGGCTGAGGGCCGTTTTCAGGCTTTCTGGCTGCCCACAGCTCCCATTGACCCAACGTCCCAGCAAGGCTGGCTGGAAGCAGGTTTCTGAGGTTTATTTATCTTCTATAATTTAAACTGTTGCTTTAAGCTGAGGCCTAGGCATGTAATGAAGCCTCCTGTTGGCTTCAGCTCCATGGCTTCTATAATTGAAAGAATGTTGCTGTGAGCAGAGAGAGGCCCAGTCGGCCTAGGCAGACAGTTTACTCCTGGTGCAAGGAAAGCCTCCTGTTTGCTCTAGCTCCATGACTGCCAGCCTCCATCTTGGCTGGGTTAATTTGCATACAGCCACTCTGATTGGCTGGTGGGCGTGGCTTAGGTGTCCCATAGAAATAGTCAATTTCAATATTACTTTTTTATTAGATAAGATATTTTTTCTCCTTCCTGGTTGTAAATCTCCGATAGACTACCTGAAGTACTCTTTAAGAGTAAAAGTTGCCTGGCATGTTTTTAAGGGTCTGGGGAAGGCAGTGTGTTGAGTATGAAGAGATCTCATGGAAATTCAGTAATTTGTTTTAACTGTCTGATTATTGACTGGTTGTTCCAGATATTCTGAGCTTGGTATTTCATCCCTCAAATTACAGAGCTGTGGTTTAGATTTAACTCACAGTGGAAGCTTTTTGAATCACATCCAGCTTGACTAAAAGTATTTGGTGTGTGCTATTTTAAGTTTTTGTTGTTTGATCATGCCAATAGTTATAGTTTTATCAGATATAGGACCTTTAGTATCTAGTAGTTATGCATTTTGATAACACACAAAAGATAAAGAAAATTCCCTTGCACAGTATATGAATTCTTGCACTTCCAATGCTAACATTTGCATTGCTTTTAAACCGTCACCTTAATATCTTCTTCTGCCAGTTTTACTGAACTTCTCAAATGACAAACCAAGGAACGCTGAACATTAAGATGTGTTGACATGAGGAAAATCTGTTGTCTCACAGAAAAAATGTAGTAAATTCTTCAATAGATTATGCCTGTTAAAACAAAAACACCGAGAATACAATCATTATCTCTATATTTCACCTTCTTCCCATAGAGAGAAGCATGTGATAGATATTTAAAACACTTAACTACTGGTTAGCTTATGAACATAGTTTTATTTTCACAAAAACTTGGGCAACATTTAAAGTTTTTCCTTTGTTCTGGGAGAATTTCTTTCCCTTAGTAACCATCACCATTTTCCTAAACACAGTCTTAAAAGTTCACTTAGGCTAATAGTTTTCAAGTTATGATATTACTTGAAAATCTTTTTTAAATGGAGAATCTTGGGTCCACCCTAGGTCACTGAGCTAAAATTACTGGGGATAGGACCTTGAAAAATCAAAATACTTTAAACTCTCCAGGCGATTGTAATGTAGCTGGTCTACCAAGTATTATGTAGGACACGTGAACTATTCTTATACAATAAGAAGTCGTTCCCTGTAATAAAAGTACCAAATATAAATTCTCTTATTAATATCTTGTGCAATTTTCTTTCTCTAGGACTGTTTTCCAATCAACACAATGAAAAAAAACTGCACTGGTGAAACCTTAGGTTCATGTCATATCCAATAGTCTTTAAATTTCACCCCTGCATTTTGTTTTGTTTGTTGTTTATTTGTGTTTTTTATATATATATGGCTTTAAATCTGAGCTAATCCCTAAGCAGGTTTCTTGACTTGCCTCTCTCTCTCTTCCTTCTTTCCAGGTTCATTTGCAACAATATTGTCAGTATTTTATTTTTACTATCGTTAGGTTTCATATAAAATTATCAGTAATGAACTCACTCCATGTTCACTTTTGATTTTTTAAAAGATAATATCTGCTTTCTAAAGACCTACTTGTATGAATATTATGCCCAATTGGCCTCCTTTTAGATATTAAAAACCTTAATAAAAAAAAACTTCATTGTTTTCCAAGGTGTCTACTGGCCTTGGCATGCTGATCTCATTGTCTGCCACCCACTTTTTACACTTTATATGAGCAGCAATATCACACTACTTAGAGTTCCTTGAACTTCACTTCATGTCGCATGCAGCTGACCTTACCCTTCTTATCTCAATAGTTCCTTCTCCACCTTCCCATCTAGAAAACTTCTGTGCAGCTTTTAAATTTCATTTTCAACTTTCTGTGAATTCCTCTCTATATATTGTTTCTATGACAGAAATGCTCCTGTTCTTGTACTAATATTCACCACAGTTAATAATAATTACTATAATCTTCCTGTGTATGATTCGCCTTCACACAGCTGGTTTTACATAAGTGTGTGGAGTCCATAGACCATTGCTAGTCTACAGTCCTACCAAGTTCTTCCTTTCCCTTAGGCTCCAGATGTGTTTCCTTAGTCACCTCCTGATGCA
>PVJC01026091.1:0-24289 GCA_004026665.1 Murina feae
CTGGTGGGCATGGCTTAGGTGTCTCGGGTAATGGTCAATTTGCATATTACTCTTTTATTATATTAGATTACCAACTGCTGAGTAGATGAAAAGACTGAGGAATAACAAATATAAGATTTGTCCAAGTTGTAAGGTCAATTTCTCATATTAAATGTCTCTTTCATTAAACTATGTTGGAAATAACAATGGGATTTTTTAATAGAAGAAGACTGAAATATTTTAGAGCAAATCAAATTAGGTTATGCAGATAAGAAGTATATGATAAGAAGATGGAAGGAATATAAATAGATCAACAAATGAATTTGTATACATATATGCATAATCCGTGGTCACAGACAATGGGATGGTGAGGGCCTGGGATGTGGGGGAGGGGGGGTTGGGAGTGGGCTTGAAGTGGTCAATGGGGGGCGGGAGGGAAGCTATGTAATACTTTCAACAATAAGGATTTTAAAAATAAAAAATATAATAAATATAAATATACTGAAAAGAAGTGGCTTGTATCTATGAAGAGAATTAGGCATTCTTTATAACCAACAGAACACAACGTACTATCCCAAAGAGGTGATGTTTCATTTCTAAATAAAATTATTTTTAAGATTTTTTTTTATTGGTTTCCGAGAGGAAGGGAGATAGAGAAATAGAAACATCAGTGATGCAAAAGAATCACTGATTGGCTATCTCCTGCATGCTGACACTTGGGATTGAGCCCACAAGCTGGGCATGTACCCTTACCAGGAATTGAACCATGACCTCCTGGTTCATAAGTCAATGCTCAACCACTGAGCCACACCAGCTGCGTAAGAATAAATTTTTATTAAAATACTTTTTCCTTATAAAGTAATACGCATTCATTTAGAAAATACAGACATATAGATGAGCACAAAGCTGAAAATAAAAATGACCTTAAGCCCTAACCGGTTTGGCTCAGTGGATAGAGTGTCGGCCTGCGGACTAAAGGGTCTCAGGTTCGATTCCAGTCAAGAGCATGTACCTTGGTTGCGGGCACATCCCCAGTAGGAGGTCTGCAGGAGGCAGCTGATCGATTTTTCTCTCTCATCGATGTTTCTAACTCTCTAACCCTCTCCCTTCCTCTCTGTAAAAAATAAATAAAATATATATTTTTTAAAATGACCTTAAGTCCCCCTAAGAAATAGACACTTTCATAAAAAAAAAAGTGCCTGCTAGCTATTAGATACCACTGTCTCTTGGACCTCATTTCCCAAGATCTCCTTGACTCCCTTCCCACCAGGCATACTGGCCTTCTCACGACAGAGAACATTTCTAATAGTGACTATTTTTACTCTATTTCAGTTATGTATGTAAATATGTAAAAAGTGTAACAGTTGTTGGTATGTAAACAATTTAATACATGAACACTATTTCAGTATTAAATTATCAAATCTTCAGGAAAAATTATCTCTTGCTTTTATTGGTATTTCTTTTCTTTTTGGTGCAAACTAATTTTATCTTATGATTATTAAATAATTCTTTTTTAAAAAATATATATATTATTGATTTTTAACAGAGAGGAAGGGAAAGGGTTAGAGAGTTAGAAACATCAATGAGAGAGAAACATCGATCAGCTGCCTCCTGCACACCTCCTGCTGGGGATATGCCCGCAACCAAGGTACATGCCCTTGACCGGAATTGAACCTGGGACTCCTCAGTCCGCAGGCTGACACTCTATCCACTGAGCCAAACCTGTCAGGGCTATTAAATAATTCTTTGCTTACTTAGTTGATCATGGCCTTTGCCTGTTTACCTATTGATATGCTAGATCTTTTTCATTTGCAATTTTTCTTTATTTAATAAATATCAAAATTATTTCCCAAATAAATTCTCTTTGTGTAATTTTCCTTTTAATTTTATTTATTGTGAGAATTTTTAAAAATACATGAGTACTGCCCTGCCAGTTTGGCTCAGTGGATAGAATATTGGCCCACACACTGAAGGGTCGCAAGTTTGATTCTGGTCAAGGGAAGGCATCTCACTCCAGGCTTAATCCTCAGCCCTGGTCAGGAGGCAACCAATCGATGTGTCTCTCTCACATCAATGTTTCTCTCTCTTCCCCTCCCTTCCATTCTCTCTAAAAATCAATGGAAAAAATATCATCAGGTAAGGATTAACAACAACAAAAAATACGTGAGTATTTAAAATGATTTTATCTATTCAACATTTTTATATCAATTTTGTCTTGATTATTATATATTCATGGTCATTTATTTAATATTTTGAGCACAAACCATTAAGTAGGTACATATACTAGGTACTCTACTAAGTGTTAGAGATATAGCAGTGAATTGAAGAGACAAGGGTCAAATTCTCATGAAGAGTATGTTTAAGGCAATAAAATAAATAAATTTAATAGGAACATATAATGGAGAGAGTAAGTAGGGGATACAATATTTGAGTCAATAGCTGAGAATTAAAAGAGAAAAAAATCCATCCACGCAGGGGAAAACCATTCTGGTGAAGATAACAGCAAGTGCAAAGGCTTTTGGGAAGTAAAAAGTTAGATGTGATTGAGACACACAAAGCCCTATGTGACTGGATCACAGATGGGAAGAATAAGTTGTGTGAGGAAAAGTTGGAGAGGTGGTAGGGCCTTGTAGGCCATTGTATAGAGTTTAGATTTCATTTCAGAGCAATGAGAAGCTGGTATACTTGACAGAGGGAATGTGACAGCTAGCATCACTTTAAGAGTCTATGTTTAAAAAACTAGGAATATTAAAATTGATATAAGTTCAGCCTAAGTGCTTTATGTGCAGCTGTTGGGACTCATTTAACCAGAAATCCATAGGTAGAGAAAACTCTAGGAGAAATCAATCAGGACTCTGTCTCAATAATGCCATCAAGGACCCAGGTACTTTTTCACAAACTTTCCTCTCTCTCTCTTTTTAAATATATATTTATTGATTTCAGAGAGGAAAGGAGAGAGATAAAAACATCAATGATGAGAGAGAATCACTGATCAGCTGCCTCCTGCACAGCCCACACTGAGGACTGAGCCTACAACCCACCTGGGCATGTGCCCTGACCGGGAATCAAACCATGACCTCCTGGTGTATAGGTCAAAGCTTAACCACTGAGCCACACTGGCTGGGCCACAATCTTTTCTTATATCACTGGTGTGTTGACTTGTACAAGATGACCATTGCAGCTCCAGGCATCACCATTAAGTTAATAAAAAAGAGCTTTAAAATCGTAGATACCTTTGATTTGAAAATTCCAATTTTAGGAAATGACTACAAAGTGATGGTCATCTAATTTTTTAAGTTGATTTCACAGAAGATAGGTTCACCCATTTATTCAATTAATATTTATTGATCTCTCGTAGTGCCTTCTAGGCACTTTGAATATAATAGGGAAAAAAAACAAAATCCTCTATCTTCAAGGAATTTTGGTGGGAGAGATGGATACTAAACTAAATATGCAAGTAAAATATGAAGCAGGTGAGATGCTCGTAAGTGCTAATCTATAATAATAAAAGGGTAATATGCTAATTATACTGGATATCTTCCGGATGTCATTCTGGACGTCCTTCCTGACAGGTGGCCTGGGGGAAGCCAATTGGGGTTCCAGGTGCCTGTCAGTGGTCTGGGGGAAGCCAGCCTGGGTCCCCGGGGCCTGCCAGCAATGGGAGGAGGGAATTCTGTTTCCAGGTGCTGGAGGGAAGCTGGTGCTGGCATCCAGGGGAAGGAAGGCCTACCCTTGCACGAATTTTCATGCATAAGACCTCTAGTCAGTTATAAACCTGAGTGGGTAGTGAGCCTATTAACTCCTACGGAGAATATTAAAAGAAAATATCTTTTTGTTGAAACTGAGTTTTGTTTTTCAGTATGGTCATTTGAAAAAATCCAGGGGACAGCTGAAAGAGTGGTTGTGAAATTCAGGGAAGAGTGGGTGTACCAGTCAGATTCAGATTAGATTACAGGGTAGAGATATAGTTTTAGAGGTAAGAACCCCTGAAGTTCTTGTTGAAGTAAATGGAAAATATGCAAATTCCTAAGACAAAAATGTGAGAAAAAGGCTTTATGTGAGTGCTATTTCTTAACATGAAAGGAATGAGGCAAAGAATAAGTTCTTCAGATATCTGCAAGGGAATCATTGTCCCCAGGGCAGAGGGAGAACTTGGTTAAGAAATGAGTATCTAATAAATAAATGGTACTACATCAAAATAAAAAGCTTCTTCACAGCAAAAGAAACCATAAACAAAACAACAAGAAAACCCATTGCAAGGGAGAACATATTTGCAAATGTTATCACCCATAAGGGTTTAATCTCCAACATTTACAGGGAACTCAATTAACTTAACAAAAGGAAGATAAACAACCCAATCAAAAAATGGGCAACAGATCTAAATAGATACTTTTTGAAAGAAGACAGAAGAAGTCCAAGACACATATGAAAACATGCTCAAAGTCACAAATCATCCCAGAGATGCAAATCAAAACAACAATGAGGTACCATCTCACACCTATAAGAATGGCTATCATCAACAAATCAACAAAGGACAAGTGCTGGAGAGGATGCGGAGAAAAAGGAACCTTCCTGCACTGCTGGTGGGAATGCAGACTGGAGCAGCCACTGTGGAGAACAGTATGCAGTTTCCTCAAAAAAACTAAAAATGGCATTTCCATTTGACCTAGTGATCCCACTTCTAGGAATATATCCCAAGAAGCTAGAAACACCAATCAGAAAGGATATATGCATCCCCTATGTTCATAGCAGCACAATTCACCATAACTAAGATTTGGAAACAGCCTAGTGCCCATCAGTAGATGAGTGGATTAGAAAACTGTGGTACATCTACATACTACGCTGTGGTAAAAAAGGACTTCTTACCTTTTGCAACAGCATGGATGGAGCTGGAGAGCATTATGCAAAGTGAAATAAGCCAGTCAGAGAGAGATAAATATCACACGATCTCACTCATTTATGGACTATAATGAACAACATCTTAACTAATAAAAGCGTAATATTAAAATTAACCGTTTCTTCGGGATGGCCTAAGCCACGCCCACAAGCCAATCAGAGTGACTGTATGCAAGTTAGCCTAGCCAAGATGGCGGAGGCCACAGCTCCGGTGTGCAGCTGTTGCCTCCGCCATCTTGGGAGCCTCCGTTCTGGGAAGGCATCTGGCGCCCTGGGCCGGCCGATGCCTTCCCAGGTGGAGAAGCCTTCCCGGGGGGCGGGGACAAGCAGGCGGGACCCCCCTGCCCCCTCCTGGGAGGCTGATGGGGTGGCCAGCGCCACCCAATGAGCCTCCCAGGCGGAGAAGCCTGGGGGGGGGCGGGGACGAGCCGGCGGACCCTGCGGCCCCCTCCTGGGAGGCCGATCGGGTGGCCAGCGCCACCCCATCACTTCCCAGGCGGATGGCCCGGAGGGTCAGTGGGAGCTGTGGCCAGCCGGAAAACTGCCCTTAGCCCCTCACCCAGGCTTGCCACACCCCCTGGGGTAAGGGTCTCCACTGGGGAGCTTGACCAGCCTGCAAACAGACATTGGCCCCTCACCCAGGCTGGCCAGGCACACCAGAAGGTGGACATCCCCAGAGGGGTCCCAGACTGGGAGAGGGCACAGGCCGGGCTGAGGAAACACCCCATCCACCGCCCCAGTGCACAAATTTTTGTGCACCGGGCCCCTAGTAAACTGATAAACAAAAACAGATCCAGAGACAGAGAAGCATTGATCAGATGCTCAAACCTCAGCGGGAAGATAGGGGAGGTTGAGGTAAGGGGGAGAAATCAACCAAAGGTCTTATATGCAAGCATATGGGCCTAACCAATGGACACAGACAACAGGGGAGTGAGGGCATGAGTGGGTGGGATGGAGGGTAATGTGAGGATAAGGACACATATGCAATAACTTAATCAAAGAAATTAAAAAAAGAAATGAGTATCTGATATTATTCTGCCTGTAGCATTTAACCTTAAAGAATTTGACCAATGGTTATGATTATTAGGCAAAGAAATATGCACTGCCTTCAGCAAAACAGTCCTGTGGCACATGTGGGCAGTTGTTTTCTTACATCGCTAAATGCAAGGAGACATCTGTGAGGGGAAAGAATTAACATGTGAACAAGTGAAAAAGAAAAGAGCTAAACTCAAACATCCTTATTTACAGGTTGGGTTCTTTTTGCAGTTAGTAAATGTTCAATTTTATTTTTTATTTTTTGAACAGTTTAAGGTCACTGCAAAATTGAGCAAAAAGAGTTCCCATTTACCCCCGACCCCTCTTCCCCACGTCCTCTACCCTCAACGTCATTACCACAACGGTACACACTTATTTCAACGGATGGACCTAGAACATGAATATGTTATCATCCGAAGTCCATAGTTCATTATTATTTGGAACAAAGTGTTAAGTGTTAGATCAACTGAGAATAAGAAAAAGAGGCTGGCCAGGTGCTCAGTGGTTGGAGTGTCATCCTGTATACCAAAAGGTTGTGGGTTTGACGCCTGGTCAGGGCATGTACCTAAGTTGTGGGTTTGGGCCCTGGTTGGGGTATGTGTGGGAGGCAATCCATCAATGTTTCCCTCTCACATTGATGTTCCTCTCTCTCTGCCTTCCTTTCTCTCTCTAAAATCAATAAAAATATATCCTTGGGTGACAGTTAAAAAGAATTAAAAAATATGTTTTTAAAACTTTCGATCATTCTTTCTCTAATGATCTTCCTTTCTGTATGTATATCAGAGTTTCAGCTGTATTTTTCTTCTCTCTGAATAACTTCTTTTAATATTTCTTGCAAGGCAGATCTAGTTGCCACAAATTCCTTTGATTTTTTAAAATATTTTTACTGATTTCAGAGAGGGAGAGGGAGAGAGAGAGAGAGAGAAACATCAATGACGAGAGAATCATTGACTGGCTGCCTCCTGCATGCCCCCCCTGGGAATCGAGCCCGTAACTCTGGCATGTGCCCTTGACCAGATTTGAACCTGGGACCCTTCAGTCCGCAGGCCAGTGCTCTATCCACTGAACCAAACTGGCTAGAGCTCCCTTAATTTTTGTTTGTCTAAGATAATTGTTTTCCTTCACTTTTGAAGGATAATGTCCCAGGGACAGAATTCGGGGTTGATAATATTTTCTGTTTGTTTCAACATTTTTAATATTTTATTCTTTTCTCTTCTTGCTTGCATGCTTCTGAGGAGAATCAGGATATAATTCTTATCTCTGTTCCTCTACAGTAAGATATTTTTTCTTCTAGCCACTTTCAATATTTTATCTTTATCTCTTATTTTCTGCAGTTTGAATACGATATGTCCCTGTGTTTTACTGACACTTTTCTATTTTGAGTTCTTGGAACTTTCTAGATCTGTGGTTTGGTGTCTGAAATTAATTTGGGGAATTCTCAGTCAATATTGCCTCAAATATTGCATCCATTTCTTTCTTCTCCCCATAGTCCCATAACATATATGTTACACTGTTGCAGTTCTGGATATTGTTTTGTTTTTTTTCAGTATTTTTTTTTCTCTTTGCTTTTCAATGTTGGAAGTTTTTATTGACATTTCTGATCCTCAGAAATTCTTTACTCAGCCATGTCTCCTCCACTAACTTGCCCATTGAAGGCATTCTTCAATTCTGTTATAGTGTTTTTGATCTCAAGTATTTTTTTTTAAATTCTTGCTTAGAATTTCCATCTCTCTGCTTAAATCATCCTTCTGTTTCTTGCTTGTTGCCTCCTGTTTCCATTAGCACCCTACCATATGAATTAAGGTTGTTTTAAATTCATCGTCTGATACTTCCAATAACTACTTGCCATATCTCAGTCTGGTTCGGATGTTTGTTCTGTCTCTTCAAATCGTGTTTTCTTAGTTTATTTATTGATTTATTTTTATTTTTCACCAGTTAGCATGCTTTGCAAATTTTTGTTGAAAGCTGGACCTTTGTTTACTGGGTAAAAGGAACTCTGGCAATAGGCCCTTGGTAAGGTGAGGGGGGAGGTTGGTTTCTATAATCAGGGCTCAGTCTTTTAGTGAGTCTATGCTTCTGACTGAATGTCAGAACTGGTTCTCAGTCCCTCACTCCCAAACCTTATGTGGAACACATGGTCAGAGGGGCATTTGAGTTCATCCCTTCTCATGAATGGAAGGCTAAAGGGCACTGAAGTTGGGTATTTCCTTCCCCCCAGGTCAATTAAACTCTGATAAAATCCCAATAGTTTAGGCTTTGGTAAACGTTTCTCTTGAGTGCGGGCCTTATTAAATAGAACAAAATATCCTGGCATATTTCAGTATGGTTCCTTTTCTCCTTCCCTTGCCAAGTATCTAAAAGGATTATTTTTTCTTCTTCTATTCACTGTGACAACCTGGAAGAGCTTCAGGAAGGAAAACTCACAACAGTGGAGTTTTTAACTCTCGGACTTATCCACAATGAGCATTCAACAATTCACCAATTATGCTTCCTGGTACTGGTTTCCAAAGAGGTGTTCTGTTTGTGGATTTCTGGCTATCCTAAGTTGTGCTTCTTTGTATGGCCCATCCCTCCAATTTTTTAAAATTGATTTTAAAGAGAAAGAGAGGGAAATGGAGAGAGAGAAAGAGAGAGAAAAACATTGACCTGCTGTTCCACTTACTCATGAATTCACTGGTTGATTCTCTATATGCCCTGACCTGGGATAGAATCACAACCTTTGAGTATTGGGACAATGCTAGAACCAGCAGAGCAACCTGGCCAGAGCCATCTCTCCAATCTGGGCAGTGTTTCATTCTGTCACCTCACTTCTCTGAAGGACTAAAGAGAGTGTTGAATTTTCAGTTTATTTGGATTTTTATTTGTTGTTAGGGTGAAGTGGTGACTTCCAAGCTCCTTATGTGGCAGTTCAAAAACTGAAAGTCCTAAACTTGATATTTAATTGATTAGTGTGTTCTCACCATGCCCCGCCCTCTTCACCCTGCTCACACTCTCCTGTACTTCCTTATCCCCTTTAGCAATTCCTAGCTCATCTGAATAGTGATGATATACAACCATGAAAAAATGAAGAAAAAGAAGAATCTGCCCAGCCGGGTGCCTCAGTGCTTGAGTGTCAACCTATGAACCAGGAGGTCAGGGTACAATTCCAGGCAGGGCATATGCCTGGGCTGTGGGCTCTATCCCCAGTAAGGGGCGTGCAGGAGGAAGCTGATCAATGATTCTCTTTCATCACTGATGTTTCTATCTCTCTTTCCCTCTCCCTTTCTCTCTGAAACCAATAAAAATATAATTTTTTTAAAAGAAAAGAAAAATCTGTCCGGGAATTGATTTATTTGAGAAAGAGAAAGATGGTAAGTGTTTTGTAAAACATATAAATGCATATTATTTGGTACTTCTTTATCGCCTTGTATGACATGGGTATCTTTTTTAAATAAAAAAATATGTGCTTTTGTTTATAGCCTTAATTTTTTTCTTGTGTAGCCAGGACTGGGTACATAACCAAGACTTACTAAAGGACTAAAATAGTCTTTTATAAGTAGCATTTCTACCCTCCAAGGAATAGACATATTCTGTGGCATAAGATTGGTAAAATATCTTTTAAGAATAATGCTGATGGAAGATGGCAAAGCTCTTTTTCCAGCCAGGATGCCATGAATGAAAATAACTATCGGCAATCTCCACTCTCTCTGAGTGAGTCACTAAATCAACCAAAGCAGAAGGAAGGGAAATGGAAAGAAACTCCTTTCCCCAGATGATGGATGTAAGCATCTTTCCATGTCTTAGTGGTAGCACCCTATAAGAGCAATAAAATGTCTCTCTTAAAGATGTTAGCTCATTTGGAATTTTGGGTAATTTGTCAATGTCCTTCTAACCTGTAGGAATGACTTATCCCTTTTATTAATAACAATTTTATTCCTTTTCAGTCTATTCATGAAAGTTAAATCTGAAATGAGCACTGCACATGTAGCCTTTTAAGAACATTATAATGTCAGACATAAGATCTACCTAGTTATCTTCACAGTGTCATAGAGAAAAAGAAGTTGATAAAAATTCAAGTAGCAGAAGGGGGCAGTAAAACGCAAGAGAATACTCTGGAAGGTTTTCCCTTCAAATAGATGATTTCCCAACAAATTTCAGAGACTAATAAAAGAAGTACAACAGATACATATATTTATCTAAAAATATACAGAAACACTAACTATATATATATACAAGTGAGAGCTATAATTTTTACATAATCAAAACCTGATTTTCTAGGGTATATCATGGCACAATACGCATCATATTATTTTTCCAAATAAAACAGCTAGTGTTGCTCAGTGGTTGAGCATCTATCTATGAACCAGGAAGTCATGGTTCAATTCCAGGTCAGGGCACATGCCTGGGCTTTGGGTTCAATCCTCAGTGGGGGAGATGGGGTGCAGAAGGCAGCTGATCAATGATTCTCTCTCATTATTGATGTTCCTATCTCTCTCCCTCTCTCTTCCTCTCTGAAGTTAATACGGATATATTTTAAAATGAAACACTGTGTCCACCCTTAAACATTTTTCCTTGAACTCTTTCCTGACTTCACAGGTATATTGAACTCTCTTCACTCTACTGCACTACAACAGTTACAGATTAAACCAAGACATTTAACCAAATAGATGTTTTCATTGAATTTCTACTATGGGACAGATTTCCATTTCTTCAAGTTCCAAGGAGTCTAAACATGAATATTCTCTATGCCTTGGTTTGTCCTCACCTTAGAATTCAGTCTCAGCCAACAACAGAACACACTTCTGTACCTAGCAGGTATACAGTTACGACCTGATGAGGATAATGATGATGCCAATTTCAAAATGAAGGCAGGATTACCATGTAAAAATTTAGTACACTCTCAGAGTCAGAGCATGGATTCTTACAAGACATCTAACTAAGCTTGAATCAGGAATCCTAAAAGTCAATTTAAAATTTGAGTAGCTAAACTTGCTCACTTAAAATAAAACAGAAAATTGGATTAAAAGGATTGTTTTAAAGATCTGTGCTCTTAGTTGAAATTTCATGTAAGACAGTACAATAAATGGGAGTGTCACAGATGGAATGATTAAATATGACTAGAAGATAGAAACGTTTCCTGGATGAAATGGAATTTTAGTCATTTGTGTCTCATGTAGAATCAGATAATGTGTAAATTGAGCAATATGATTTAAAAAAATTCCAAGTGGACCTCTTTTTTTCTCTTTGAGATTTCTACAAATTGTGGAACCTGGTATGGTTTTATGTCAGGTGTTAGGCAGTACTTTTCCATCAATGTTAAGAATGTATGGCTTCATTGAACATTTTATCCTTCCACTTTGCTGCCGCTAATTTCTGTTTTTACTAGTTCACCTTCACACGCCTCTCCCCTCACCACCCAAAGATAGCTATTAAACGAAAACAAAGGATGAGACAGTTCAAATTTGTTAAGAAATCACCCTTCCTTTACATCCATTCCATCCAAATCATCAAACTATGTTCCAAAATAATAGAAAATGAGTTCCTAAATGCAGTGTTATACTTTGATCCATTGTCACACCTCATCTTGGAAAAAATAGGCAGAGAAGACCCCAAAAACAAACAAACAAACAAACAAACAAACAAACAACACCCTTTAAACTCTCCCTCTTGTTTGTATCTCCTGTGAAGGGCTGGTGACCAAAAACTTGGAAACCACACGCAAAGAAATACATGCATTAAAGCAGATGTTTTGCACACTTAGCATCCCTGCAGGTCCTGGACCCTTGAAAGGAGAGGAAATAGGAGGGAATACATCTCTGGCTCAAACTGACAATTTACTGGATAACTTATTAGGAGCCCTGTTGTCGAGAGGGATTTATTTACCTCCTTCCTCTCCAAGAAGCAAGGTGGTGCGGAGAACAGTATTTCCTGTGGTAAACACAATTTAGCTATAAAGAGAAGTTACAGATACGTGCACTCATGATGGCTATTACTAGTATATTTCATTCAGCTACACAACATTTTTAAAAACGTTAAAGGCATGTATTGCTGCCTATACAGTAGGTCAAAGGTTGTCATGAAAATCAAACCTGACATGTTTGAGATACATGACACGTGTAACGCGTGCCAGCCTTTCCTGGCTTTGATTGTCTGCATCTGTCTGGATTGCAACTTCCCAGGCTTTTCAGAGACCTAGAGACCCAGACAAGGCGGCGGTGACGCTGGAGCGGGAGGGAGGGGATTCCCTACTGGCGCTCCGGAACTTCGAGGTGCTTGTGCCAGCAGACGAACCACCACGTAGTCCCGCCACCTAAGACTGGGAAAAGGCGCAAACCCGGGCTCAGGGGCAGAGGAACTGGGGGTGGGGGTGAGGGTGGGAGGGTAAAGATAGGAGTGGGGATGAGGGGTGGAGAGTGGGGGGTGGCAATTGGATTTGCACCCACCTTGGGGAAGCGCAGAGAGAAAGAGCAGCTTCCCGAGTTCCTGACTTTGTCATTTGCTTGGGTAATCCTGCCCTGACCCGGTCTTACGCAATATTTTAAGTGTGCGGGAGGGGGGAGGGAGAGGGATGGGAGGGGGAAGTTGGGCGGGTAAGAAGGGCGGAAAGAACCAGTCATGGCGTCACGTGGGCTAGTTTTCACTCATATAAGGAAGGTTCTCTCCGTTAGCTTCCAGTTGTCAAAGGACTTGAGAGAGCGCTTACAGGGTACGCCCAGGAATTCCGCCAGCGCTCCTCTAGCTCCATCCAGCGCTCCTCCTGCTCCATCCAGCGCTTCTCCAGCTCCATCCAGCGCTCCTCCTGCTCCATCCAGCGCTCCTGCTCCATCCAGCGCTCCTGCTCCATCCACTGTCTGAGCGCACTCGCCGCGCTCTGCGCTGCTGCAGAGATGCTCGCCCGCGCCCTGCTGCTCTGCGCAGCCCTGGCTCTCCGCGCTGCAGGTTGGTACCCCGCTCTGCCCCGCAAGTCTTCATTCGGACTTGCCTGGCCCCTCACTCTGAGTGCTCTCGGAATAGGGAGTCTGTAAACTCTGTGAAGAACTTGGACCACTTGACCCCCCGCAAAGAACTGGATAGATATCCCACCTATGCCACCAGCTCTGATCGTTATGGACCAGCCTGGGACTCTTTTCTTAACTGCTAAAAAGGAATAGTGACACTAAGTTGCAGGTTGTCATTTTGATGAGACAGGATGAGGTCAATAGATGTGGAATGCTTGTGTGTGGTACCCACCCACTGTTACTGAGCGGGAGTAATTGCTTCAAATACCCCAGTTGGTGCTTTTCTTCTCAGGAAAGCCCAGGTTTTTGCTTGTTCGTTTTTCTTTTTCAGATAGGCAAAGTGTTATGGAAATAAGCTGTTTTTACTTTGCGATTTTCCCTAGATCTGTTTTAATTTTGAGAGATGTACTTATTTGAGCTTCTTAATGCTGATTTCAACATCTAAAACGTTACTAGGAAAAAGCTTAGCAACATGCTGTCCATTATCCTTATTTAGAATAGGAAGTAGGTATCACTGCTTTATAACCATTCTGTGAGGCAGGCTTTAAAAAGTTATTTTCCCGTGACTATTTGTATATTTCTAGAATTGATTATTGTAAAGCTGATCCATAGGAAGCGAAACAAGTAAATGTTTAAGGCAAGATTAAGATGCTGAAGAACAATTTATTTACTGCCCTTCCTTTTATTGTAGCCAATCCTTGCTGTTCCAACCCATGCCAAAACCAAGGTGTATGTATGAGTGTTGGATTTGACCAGTATACGTGTGACTGTACTCGAACAGGATTCTACGGGGAAAACTGCTCAACACGTAAGTTTGCCTTTGGGTGCCCTCATTTGGAAGGGGGATAGATATAGTTGTCATTTTACAGACTTGCATCTTCTAATATTCCCCATTAATTTCGCCATCCTTTTTTTCTTTCATTGCAGCTGAATTTATGACAAGAATAAAATTACTCCTGAAACCCACTCCAAACACAGTGCACTACATACTTACCCACTTCAAGGGAGTCTGGAACATTATCAATAATATTCCCTTCCTGAGAAATGCTATTATGAAATATGTGTTGACGTGTAAGTATATTCTCTTGCTAAGGTTTTCAGTTTCCTCAAAGGGAAAAAATTTTTTTTATAATACTCCATTTTATTAAACCTAATCCAAAAACATATTTCCAACCTTGTCAAATGATTTTAAATATACTTTTTTAGTGTGCCTTCTATCTTAGTGGCAAAAAATATAAACATTTCAGTCCCATCCAGTTTATAAAGTTTTGTCTCACAGTCAGAATTTTGCTTACAATTCTGCACATCTTTCCCAAGCTTCTTGGATGGTTACTTGAAAAATCAAGATGGTAGACCATTTGGTCTTGTGTAAAGTATATATACTTTCTTAAAGATGCATTTTAATGAATCATTCTTTTAAGTTCAGTTAGAATTTAAAGTGTACATGTTTTAAAAGATCATTGTTGGAATTAATTTCAATCTCTGGTGCTATTTTGCACATTTGCCAATTTTAAAAAATGAATATTTATTTGCTTTGCATATGGGAACAAATTAAACAAAATTTTTTCTCTTGAAAATTTCAGCCAGATCACATTTGATTGACAGCCCACCAACTTATAATGCACACTATGGCTATAAAAGCTGGGAAGCCTATTCGAATCTCTCCTATTACACCAGAGCTCTTCCTCCTGTGGCTGAAGACTGCCCAACTCCCATGGGTGTGAAAGGTGAGTGAGAGGAGGCAGTGAGAGATGCACTGAAATGGGAGGAGAGGGGGAGGGTGGATTGCTACTTAGAACATTTGACCCTACATTGTCATTTATTTGCTAATAAAAATATAATTCTTCCTTTCTTATGGGTATCTATGGAGATTTTTTTGAAACTGTGAGTCCATGTAGACTATTTCATGAAAAGGAATATCTTAAGATTTTTGAATTTTTTCATTAAAACTGGACTCATACTAGTTAAACAGCAGATAAAAATATTAAATAAGAAGTTGCTTCCCGGTGTCTTCGAACTGTCTTTATATTATGATCCTGGTCACAACTGTATTTCTCCTATAAGGGAGGAAGGCCCTGGGTAAACTGACAGTATACTATCTGCTTCCTTGAATATATGGATGAATTCTTGGCTTTCTCATTTTTCAGGAAAGAAAGAGCTTCCTGATTCAGAAGTGATCCTGGATAAATTTATGATAAGAAGAGAGTTCATTCCTGATCCCCAGGGCACAAATTTGATGTTTGCATTCTTTGCCCAGCACTTCACCCATCAGTTTTTCAAGACAGATCATAAACGAGGACCAGCTTTCACTAAAGGACTGGGTCATGGGGTAAGATAGAACTAAATCAGAAATAGAGCTAATCATAGTGAGGTGCTAACATTGAAGACCATGTATTTATTTGCCACACTAAATAATTCACCCTCTTTTTGAAAAGTGTCCTGTCTATTTAGTGAAGTTTTGTTTTAACTCACTGGTTAAGTAAACACACACACACACACACACACACACACAGATATCCTTTATAATTTGGCTCCTGTTTTTAATTTAAAATATTAGCACTACCCAAGTTATGTCTTTGAAAACATGTTTCTACAACATGTTTGTACCCTAATTATGCTGCTTTAAATATGATAAGATGAAATTTTTGCAGCATTATATTTTGGATTTCAATTCATCAGTAAGAATTTTATATCAATAATACATTTGCTGATGCTTTATAAAGGAAATATATATATGATTATAGCAAAGCATATGATATATCAATAGGCTGCATAGGAAATACTAATGCCTTTTAACACAAGAGACATATGTAGGTTTGTCACTTCAGTAGAGGAACATATTAACAGTATTTTGTGGCTATGAAAAAAATGTTTTATTGAAAAATTTTAATTGAAGGAAGCTTAATCATCAACTTGTTTACTAATAAGTGATATCATGGATGCTTTATATAAGAACAACTTCAATAGCAGCACATTGAATTGTGTCTATTATTTTCCAGGTGGATTTAAATCATGTTTATGGTGAAACTTTGGATAGACAGCATAAACTGCGCCTTTTCAAGGATGGGAAACTGAAATATCAGGTTTGTCCCATTGGCATATTAAGAATTAGCTATGACTTACCCCTTTGCCTATATTTTTTTAATCTCTGGTTGAAATGTATTTCTTAATTTTTAAGTTAATGTTTATTTATTACCCTTGTTTTTTAGGTAATTGATGGAGAGGTATATCCTCCCACAGTCAAAGATACCCAGGTCGATATGATCTACCCGCCTCATGTCCCTGAACACCTGCGGTTTGCTGTGGGCCAGGAGGTGTTTGGTCTGGTGCCTGGTCTGATGATGTATGCCACGATTTGGCTGCGAGAACATAACAGAGTGTGTGATGTGCTTAAGCAGGAGCATCCAGAATGGGATGATGAGCGGCTGTTCCAGACAAGCAGGCTAATACTGATAGGTAAGGAAGATAAGAAAATAATTTCAATAAAACCATCTTCCCCAGAGAAAACGAGTCCGTTACCTTTGCTATGTTTTAAATCATTATGGGTGAAAGTAGTGAATATAAAATTACATGCTCCATATTAACTTAATCCGTGAGCATGATTATAATATAGAAATGTCTTTTGTATTCATGGTAAAAATGAAAAGGCAGAAGCGAGGGAATAGCGTGTCAACAAAATTGCACTTTGGCTGCTTGTAAGTTAATGATCAGAAAGAATTAATGTTCTACATGTTCTATTTTGTGCAAATAGGAGAAACTATTAAGATTGTGATAGAAGACTATGTACAGCACTTGAGTGGCTATCACTTCAAACTGAAGTTTGACCCAGAGCTGCTTTTCAACCAACAATTCCAGTACCAAAACCGCATCGCAGCTGAGTTTAATACTCTCTACCACTGGCATCCCCTTCTGCCTGATACCTTTCAAATTGATGACCAGGAGTACAGCTATCAACAGTTTCTCTACAACAATTCTTTATTAATGGACCATGGGCTAACCCAGTTTGTTGAATCATTCAGCAAGCAAAATGCTGGCAGGGTAAGCATTACTATTGAAAAACAAAATAAAACAGAGGACTAGTCTGCTTACTTACTAAAAAAAAAAAAAAAAAAGTAATTAGTTTGCTAATAAAATTCTCTTCTTGAAATAAGAAGCCTAACATTTTTTGAAAAGTCAAAGCTTTTAGTCTACAGTTATCAAATGGCAATATGTAATCACACCTCAGCTGTAGGTATTTTTAAAAACTTTCTATAACCTTGGAGATTATAGACATGAACATTTCAAACTTGAGTTAGGTCTCAGTTGGGAGCATAGGTCTTAGTTACTTTGTACCAAGGAAGGCTTTTAAGATGGAAATTGTAAATATGCCTGAAAACGTTGTTTTCTAATGAAATTCCTTTTCCGCAGGTGGCTGGCGGTCGGAACCTTCCCGCTGCAGTGCGAAAGGTAGCTAAGGCCTCGATTGAGCAGAGCAGACACATGAGATATCAGCCTCTGAACGAGTACCGCAAACGCTTTCGGATGAAGCCCTACGAATCATTTGAAGAACTTACAGGTGAGAGTTTCTAACCTTCTTAAAAGATTCAAAGGGTCTAGTGCAAACAACACAGAAGCTGGAAGCAGACTGAGTAAAGGGGTAAAACTGTTTTGTTGTATTTTGTAAAAATTTACATCGGTTGTGTCTCTTGTCTTTGCCACCTTCGCAGGAGAGAAGGAAATGGCTGCGGAGTTGGAAGCGCTCTATGGTGACATTGACGCCATGGAGCTGTACCCTGCCCTTCTGGTAGAAGAGCCTCGCCCAGACAGCATCTTTGGTGAGACCATGGTAGAGCTTGGAGCCCCCTTTTCCTTGAAAGGACTGATGGGCAATCCTATCTGTTCGCCTCACTACTGGAAGCCGAGCACTTTTGGCGGTGAAGTGGGTTTTAAGATCATCAACACTGCCTCCATTCAGTCTCTCATCTGCAATAACGTGAAAGGCTGCCCCGCTACTTCATTCAGTGTTGGGGACCCACAGCCCACTAAGGCAGTCACCATGGATGCGACCCCCTCCCACTCTGGACTGGAGGATATCAATCCTACCGTACTACTAAAAGGACGTTCAGCTGAACTGTAGAAGCCTATCTGATCGTATTTATTTATTTATATGAATGATTTCTTTTAATTATTTAATATTTATATTAAACTCCTTATGTGACTTAACTTCTGTTAAGGAAAAAGGGGTTATCCTTGTGAAGATTTTTGTGTCAATGATTTAAAGATGTCTTTTCTCCAAGGTAAAGGGAAAAACAGATGTCATTTGACATCTTTTTACTTGAATTTCAGTGTAGACTTACAGTAAGAGCCACAGCAAAGACATTTGGGTATTTAAATGCTGTTACAAGATGGCAAAATGCTGCACATTTCTTTCTCCGCTCTGATTCTTACAGTGTATTCTTCCACGATACATTGGAAGCAACTACCTGCACACTGGTCCTTTGATTTTCTTCTAGCCATTTTGCTAAGAGGAGCTCTTCTGATCAGTTTACTGCTTCTATTTTGTTTCTCTAGTTTCAAGATCTGAGTTCATCTTTCTTTGGACTCTACCTATATTTTCTTATATGAACTTCTGAAAGTTTTCAGAAAAACCTCAGCTCAGGACTACTGTTTAGCTCCTCTTAAGAATAAAAGAAAACAAAAGCTGTCAAAAAAAAAAAAAAGCCTTGATAAAAAGGTGTGCTCACATGTTAATTAAAAGACAGAGAACTTTATATTTAATTTTAACTATGTGTAACTGAAGAAGCTACAAAGAGAGAAAGAACTGTAAGGGGTTCTTGACAAGAAGAGCTTTATATTCCTACTCTAAGGAATGTCCTTTTCCTTTAAAAACAAAAGGACACTATTCCTGAATAGTTCCCAGGAAGATAATGCTTCTTCTTATCCACATCTCATTGTCAGCTGACATTTTCTGGTACTGTACATTACTTAATTTATTGAGGATTGTTATTTATGTTTTATTAGAACATTATTGTTATAAACTGGGTCAAAGCCTATCTCTTCTTTGGGATTACCTCTTTGAATTTTGAAAACTACAAGAGAAATTATTGGATTGAGATGTGAATTAATTTTCAGGAACCCAACTCTGGTACATTGAGCTAGAAGGTTGGGATTTATGTCATTAAGGTTCACCTATACACCAGCCCACAGAATATTGTGTCTGTGTCTCATCAGCCTGGAAGTGCCATAAAACTGACCTTGTATATGTTTTTAAGGACCTGTGGATGCTAAATTAACTCATTCCATCATAACTTATTGAAGAGACATTAGTCAAAGTACTGTAGATTTTAATATTTTAAATCAAGCACTGATTATGGATAACATTAATATTTATGTAATTAATTAAGAGCATGTCTCGTGGGTAGAGGGAAATGATGAAATCTCATTAAAGAGAAATAACTCAGGGAAATTTTCTTTAAGATTTTATGTTTAAAAGGTTAGAAAAGGAAATAGTCATTATTAGAAGGGCTTGAGTAAAAACTGTTCACTTCCCTAATTTAAAAACTGAGTTGTGATTAACATCAACCTGCTGTCTGAATCCAGGAATTCAGAATGTGTATGCGAATGTTTTGGTGCCTCAGACTGTATTTAAATGTATGTAAAGTACAAGTGTTGAAATAAGCCTGTTTATTTTTATACTAAAGAATTGAAAAATCTCTTCTGAAATAAATTTGGACTGTTTCTATATATCTTTGTCATATGGCGTATGATTTCTCTAAAGGGTTATACTTAAAGTAAACCTTGTTTTGTATTTTCCTACATATTCCAAACTAGACTAGCTTTTAGTGAAATGGTTCTGCCCTCCGTCACACAGAGGTTTCGTAAGATCACTATAATCTTATTCACTGCCACACCATATGGAAAACGTGTGCTTCATGCTTCAGACTATAGTAAAAGCTTGTTTTCATTGCCTAACCTAGAAGGGGAAAAAACCAAGTACATAAAAGCAAAGAATAAGAAAAGAATTATTAAGAAGGTACAAAATTACAAAGGAAGTTTCAATAGGAAGATTTTATACTTAGTTGGGCAAGTCATCGATGCCTGGCTCTCTGGCTTTTGTTGTACCCTCCCTGCTCTTGACATCTTACTAATTTCAATATCCAAATGGACCACATATTACCATTCTGCCTGGCCTCTTTCGTCCTTGGCCTTCTCCATGCCTCTGATGCATATTCCCCAAGGTCATACATACCTTGATCTCATCATCATTAATTACTATCCAAATCTTGACTTCAAGTATCCTCCTTCCTTTACCAACACCTACAGCTCACCTATTTTAGGACTCACACTCTAACTTCCAACTCTCCAGTTTCACTAGGCCTACTGACCCATCACCCTCATCACCTCAGTATTTTTCACCCCATTAACTCCACATATCCTAATTTATGCACCTAGCTCAGATTCCTTTGACAATCATTATGACTCCCTCCTTCCATTGTACTTAACTGGCACAGCTTAACTAATTTTGTCCATCCTCCTAATCTGTTTGACTTCTCAGTAGCATTTCACACAAATGTCTTATGATTTGATCCTCTCCTGGTCTTTCTCTACTTTCACAGAGTGCTACTACTCAGATGGTTTAAAACTCTTCACCCGATTATATCTATAAATTCAAGTATTTTGTTCCCCCTCTCTTTTAACTGTACTCTTCCAAGCTCATGAACTGAAGCACTAATTAATCACTCCCAAATTTATGTCTCTAGGACCAACCACTAGTTGTTTATTGATAACTTTTTTACCCAAATACATAAATCATGGCTTATTTTACATCTCTTCTCTCTCAGCACCACATACCCAAAGTAATAATATTCCAAAGTTAAGGATATCACCATCCCCTGGTTATCAAGCAAAAACCCCTCTTTTCTTCATGCCCATAGCCAATTTAGCAGCAATCTTATGGCCTGTATCCTACAGATAAATCCTAAATCTGCCACTTTTCTCCAACTCCACTACTGCCGACCTAGTCAATGCATTAATTTCTTAATTGGTTTTCCCTGTTTTATTAATGCTGTGCTCCAAACCATTCTACTTATGAGAGTGGTAATTTTCAAACATAAATCATATGCCCCTCCCTTGTCTGAAATCTTCTGATGGCTTGCTATTACACCATGGATAAATCTAAACACCTTATCCTATCTTATGAGGGTCTCATTGATCTGTCCCCTGCCTATTGATCTGATCTCATCCACTACAATTTTTCACCTTTGTGCACTGTGCTCCAGCCATGTTTCTTCAGGTTTTCTCAAATAAATAGGAATAAGTTTTATGAAAGAAGTAAAGTATGTGTTGATTCTTGAATAAAGAGTAAAACCTTAAAAAAAACGAAACACAGAACTATCCACTCTGAAAATTAGTTTGGTAGCTTCTTCTAAAACTAAAAATTTACTTACCATATATATCAGTTTTCTAGCGATGCTATAACAAATTATCGCAAGCATACTGGCTTTAAGAAACACAATTTATATCTACATTTCTGGATGCCAGAAGTTAGAAATAGATCTTATGAGTGAAACTCAAAGTATCAGTAGGGCTATGTTTCTTCTGGGCACTCTCAGGGAGAATCTGACTCAACGTTCCAGCTTCCCAAGGCCACCTGCATCCTTTGCCTCAACAGTCCCTTTCTCTGTCACCAAAACCAGTAGGGGAGTATCTTCTAATATCTCTGACTCTGACCCTCTTGGCTCCCTCCCAAAATGGCCCTTTTGATTACTTTGGGCTCATGACGATAATCCAGGAAAACGTCCCTTCCTCATGATCCTTAATGCTTTCACATATACAAAGTCCTTTTTGCCATGTAAAGGAACATGTTCACAGGTTCTAGGGATTAGGGTATGGACGTCTTTGGGAAACCATTATTTTGCCAACCATATCATACAACCCAGTAATTGTACTCTTGGCCATTTATACCAGATAAATAAAAACCTATACCCATGCAAAAATCTGCACATGAATGATCATAGAGACTTTATTCATAATAAATTTAAAAAACTGTAATAATCCCCCATTGTCTGTGTCCATGGGGTGGTAAGAACCTGGGGCAGAGGGTAGGGGCAGACTGGAGGGGGTCAATGGGGAAAAAATGAGATAAATGTAATACTTTCAACAATAAAGAATTATTTAAAATAAAAAAGATCAGAGAGAGCATTCCCTTGCCCTTTCTTGTACCTGGTTGATCCTAACAGGTGATGTAGAAGCATCATAGCGTGACTTTCTCTGGCTATTACTCAACATCTGTTCCCAGTGACAACATTCGCAAAAACAGGGTGGAGTGTATTTTACCTGCTCTTGAAGGAGTGTTCTCTACTTACATAGTATTCCGAAAGAAGAAAGGAAAAAACACCAATGGGTTAACATTCTTTCTCCTTAAGCCAAAAATAGTTGGAGATGATGCAAAAAGACAAGAATGTTTCTTTCATCCACACCCTGAAAACAGCCATTTAAAATGTAAATTTTCTGTGACACTGTCATGCTATATTTTACTCAGACTTGATTTATCACTATTAAGAAATGTTCTAAATATTGTGTTATCTGAAATGCTGTTTAAGATGAAAGGTTGAAAGGTGCCTGTTGGAGAGGGAGAGGGAGAGGGAGAGGGAGAGGGAGACGGAGAGGGAGAGGGCGCCTTTGAATGTTAGAAACAGTGTAATTTTATTAAATCCCAAACTTTGCTAAGTTTATGCCAAATACTTTGATACAGCTCTCTCTTTTACCATATGGATTATCTTTATTCGTTTAAAAGGTGGTGTATCTTATAAATATTCTTAATAAAGTGAAATCAAGTAAACAGGTATAATTTAGAACATGTTTAGAAATTTGGAGCCTCACTTGAAATAAAAGTATCTTTGAGAATTATAAAAGCAATTGTGAATTTCTACACACACACACACACACACACACACACACACACATATATATATATGATAAATATGATAAATATATATGATAAATTAGGAACAGGATTGACATAAAATGTAAGGTCGCTATATATCTATATATATCTATATATCTATATATCTATATATCTATATATCTATATCTATATCTATATCTATATCTATATCTATATCTATATCTAGATTGATAGATATATAGCCCTGTCTGCCCTGTCAGACTAAGATGAAAAACATTACTTAGAGTGTTGTTTTTAAAATATATACATATACATATACACATATATGTATATTCATTGATTTCAGAAAGGAAGGGTGAGGGAGAGAGGGATAGAAACATCAATGATGAGAGAGAACAATTGATCAGCTGCCTCCTGCACACCCCACACCAGGGAAAATGGAAGAGGGTAGGGGACCCAGAATATGGGGAGCCTCTAGGAGCTCGAAAGGGCAAGAAACTTATTCTTCCCTTGAGCTTCCAGAAAGTAATGCAAGGCTTGATTTTGGACAAATGTGACCTATATATATTTCAGATAAGGGAGAGGGAGAAAGAAATAGAGAGAGGATAAATGACTAGCTGCCTCCTGCACACCTCCTACTGAGGATCAAGACTGAAATCAGGGCATGAGTCCTGACCAGGAAGTGAACCATGACCTCCTGGTTCCTAGGTTGACTCTCAACTGCTGAGCCATGCCCGGCGGGGCAAGGTAGCTACTTTTATTGTTCTATTCCAAACTATAAATAAAGGCAATTTACTTTCTTATTTTTTATTGTTGCAATAACAATAAATAGTGTTAATAATAATACTGCATTAAGAAAATAAATCAGAGAAAGTGGAAGTATTATGAGACTCTAATATTGGCTTTCTGTGACATTGGAAACTAAGAATCTCTCTGGTTTTATTTTCTTCAGAGATACTATGAGAAGGCTACATACTTCCTCTTCTTATATAAGACTCCTAAATTAATATCAACATATCCTGTGGTAACTTAATATAGTTCTTTGTTTCTCAATTAGCTTAGTGGATACAAGAGACTGGAGATAAGAAGCTTTACAGCTCAGGAAAAGTCTGCCCTGTCAGACTATGATGAAAAACATTTCTTGGAGTGTTCTTTTTAAAATATATACATATACATATATGTATATTCATTGATTTCAGAAAGGAAGGGTGAGGGAGAGAGGGATAAAAACATCAATGATGAGAGAGAACAATTGATCAGCTGCCTCCTGCACACCCCACACCATGGATCAGCCCAAAACCTGGACATGTGCCCTAACCAGGTATCAAACCGTGACCTCCTGGTTCATAGGTCGACACTCAAACACTGAGCTACGCCAGCTGGATTAGAATGATTTTTAAACTTGGTAGTTGTGGTAGACAGAATCATGCCCCCCTCTAAAGTTATCTAATTCCTAATGCCCAGAATTTGCATATCTAAACTAATAAAAGTGGAATAGTAAAATTAACCGTTTCTT